>PVKM010001604.1:0-74990 GCA_004027735.1 Carollia perspicillata
AGGAAAGAAATTACGGTCTCCCAACCCTAGACAGTAACACTTTTATTAACTAACTCCACTGAGTTTATGATATGGAAGACTGCAGAAAGACCTTCCCAAACTACTTCATCTGCCTTTAGGATTCGCAGCTTACCTCATAGCCCTGTGTGCAGGTGAGCTGTCAGGAAACAGTAACTAACTTAGATAAGCTTAATTTAATAGCATCTAAAGACAAAGTAAAACGACATGGCTATAATGGCCACAGACTTTATGTAAATGAAATAATGCCTAAAAAATCATCTGCTGTTAATGGTGATAAACAAACAAACAAACAAACAAACAAGACTCAGAGAAACTGGACCCAGAAATGATGGCCTCAAAATAAAATGAATGGCAAAGGATATAATCAGTATCAAAATAATCAGAAATTCAATTGAGATTTTAAAGTTATTGATAAATTCAATTTTTATCATGATATTTATGAAGAGAATAATCGATCCTGATATAAATAACTTCATTAAGATAAATATGAAAACAGGAAAAATTGGAAACATATTAACAGCACTCTATGGAAAATTGATTACGGTAAGGAATTAAATTGGCTTAATGATGTTCCCTCAGGAACCTCATGAAAATTAATTTATGCTGGGCCAATTCTGATTAAAGTGTTGGAAGTCAAAACATCCTAGACCGGTGACATCATTCTGCTGCTTGAACCCTCGGCTGGCTCTCTTAATCCTGCTATCCTGCCTTCTCCCCATCCTTACCCGACCCTTCACACTACTTTCTCTGCCCCAGTCTTCCTTTCACTTTAATTCTCCATAGCTCATTCCTTATACACAGGGATTCCACAAGGTCCTATTCTAAGCCCCTTCTGTAAATTCTGTCACCCTCCCTCCTTCCCTCTCCAGTCACTTTCCCTTGCGTTGCCATCCCCCTTTAATGCTGCTGACTTCAAGCTCCCTATCATGCCTTGCCCTTTCTGAGCGCCTGCTATAAATATGCCTCCAATGCCTGCTAGACTCTTTCCATATGGTTGTTCCACTGATGCACTGAAGTCAAACCATTCAAAACTGGACCTAGCATCTTTCTCACAACCTACCGGACACAGTAGAAGCTGGCTCCAAACAGCTTGAGTACTGAGCTGTTGTGTGTCTGTTCTAACTCCACTTTCGATGACACCACAGGAGGATAACATCAGCACTGGTGGGAGCAGCTACACTGGGGAAACTGACAAGCAGGATCTCTCTGTATTATTTCTTGGCATTCCACTCAAAGACACCACTTTATTCAAGCCATCACCCCTGTGCGCCTGGACTGCTGCCATAGTTTTCTAACTGGTCCCTTGACTTGTGTCTTTCATTACACGATCTGTCCCTCACACAGCCACGGGCTTCTATCCCTTAAAATACAGCTTGTTACGTTCAATTCTGCCTCAGTAGCCCACCGTTTTCTAAGGAACAAAGTCCAAAGCACAGGTCATCTGTGTTTTCTGAACACAATAATGTGTGCCTACACATTTCCATCTGTGATTTTCCTCTGCATTCTCTTAACCTCAAATGTCCCCATTTGAGTGTCCTTATCCTCCTCTCAAGGCCACTCAGCAGAGAAGCCCCTTTTCTGATCTCCCCTTAGGCATCAACTAGGTCTTCTCAATGGCTACACAACCTTCGTTTGCAGCAGTGTCTGCTCTTCTGGCCCCGTGCTTCTGTGTCTCAGGTGTGCCCGACGTGGTGACCAGTCGACTTCATTTCCACCACCTTTTAAAACCTCTTATTGCTCTTCACTGATGGAGATTCTGTTTTTCTTTCAGCCATTATTTCCTTCATGTTGCTTCCCAATCTAATTATTCCCAAACCACAAGCATTTACAGAGTTAGGAATGCCTACTCTGTCACAAGATGAAAAGACACTGAACCCCGGGTTGGGTGTTCCAAGTGCCTGTAATTAAAGCAAATCTTTTTTCTCCTTTGGTTGATTCTATGATTAAAAGAGAAAATTATTTCATTAAAGATAATTTAGTTGACATTTCTGATTTGGTACAACTTGGAGTTGAGACGGCTTCCACCCCCTGGAGTAAGTCAGCATGCGGTAACATCGAGGAACTGGGAGCAGGAATGCCCTCAACATCTACGAGCAACGGGTAAACCGTCAGGGAGACCAAGAAAACACATGGCCTAGAGGAGGTTTGGTCTGTCAGAAAATACCTCAGGAAAGCCACAACCACTTCGGACTTCATGGAGACGTCATACAATGTTTCCACTGTCCTTCATCAGCCTTTACTTCCCTCTACCTCTTTGCTCCTCACTCCTAAGAAAAACAAAGCCACATCCTCTATGTTATGTGCCAGTACTTAGTAATGTGCCATTGCAACACAAGAGACTCACAGGCCTAGGATTATAGCTGAGATGAGATGAAAATGAAGCAAAGGGGAGGTGACCATAGAAAGAACACAGGCTCTGGAGTCGGACGGACTAAACTGCTTTCTGCCCTGTACGCTGGCTGTCTTCCTAAGACCCAAGGAAGGAATGCAGTGCAGGAGCAGTGTTCTGGTTTCTCTTCTCCCTCTTTGCTAGGGCACAAAGGTGAGGAGATGATGGAGAGGCACTGCTCAGCTGTGCAGTCAGCAGCACCTCCTATTCCAGACTCCCCATGGATGCCCCGCCACCCAGACCTCCACTCCCTCTAACCCCTTCAGAGATAATGCTGACATCTGCTTACTCTTTTGGTGCCTAGTGACCTCATTACCTTGAACAAAATGTACTAACTGGTAAAAGGTCCATGTTCAGACAACTCCACCTACACATGCGGGCAGCTTAAACCCTCTTGTTTATGAAGACAGGTTGTTTTATGCACAGAAAGTTATTAACATGAAAACCTATACCTTTCAGATGATCTAGATCCACACTGAAAATTAACAAATACCTACCAAATCAAATAATTTTAGTATTTATAAGCCTCACTATTTATTTATCATCTTTTATAATTAGGGCCTTTGAAATTTTACACATAATTATCACAAGAGCACCATGCATTTATATAACATTTACCTGCTAAGAAACACAAAACATTTACAGGGTTATCTACCGCAGCCTCAGTTTTGTCCTGCCCTTTGGACTGAGAGGAAACCTAGCATCACAGAATATCGTACAAATGGTACTGTCCCTGTGAGAGATAAAGAGATCTTCTGATAAGAGATGAAAAGGGAAAAAATGGCAAAATGCAGGAGGTGTCAAGATGGGCTCCATGTTTTTTTCTTTGGGACATTTGTTCTATAGCTGACAACGAAATGCAGACATCCTCTCACAAACACGAAGGAAGACGTGCTCCTTCTCCCCTAGGGTAACTCTGGGTGGGACCCAGAGCACATCCACCTGGGTGGAGAGCACAGCCCAGCCCTTCCCTGTCCATCATCTTGACTCTCTCCTGCCAACCCTTTCTTCCCTGCCCCTTTCAACAGTCACAGATCGTCCACAGCTGGAAAACCCCACTGACTGATCCTGTTTGTTTGCTAGAAGCCATCTCTCTCCTCCTCCTTCTGCCTGCACCTATCTCTCTATCTCTCTCTTTCCCCAAATTCAACATATCCGGGTGAGAATTTATCAATTCTAGACCAGGTACCATTGAACTTATGCTACAAGTCTGCTTCTCCACTTTTATTAGCCATGTGCCTTTTATTTCCAAAGATTTCTGAACATCTACATTTATGAGAGTCAAAGATCTTCCCTGCCTTATCCAGAGGGTTGCTGTAATGATTAAGTGGTTTTTACAGCTATGGAATGCTATAAGTACCATAAAGCATTGTCATATCAATTCCCCTGCCACCCTTATTACTCTAAGGAGTCCTTTCTATTAAGTCACAAGAACAATGGCCTTTCTAATTTGTTCTCCCTTCATGTCAGCATATGGTGCATGTCCAGGTCCTACAGCTCTCCTTTGAGAAGTCTCGCGAGTTCATTCTTTCCATTCTTATCCATTCTTCTCCACTCTTGCAGCCCAGGCCTTCGCAGTGTCCTAATCCAGACATTTCTCATGTCTCCATTCTCTACCCGTTCTGCCACCCCAGAACAATATTCCTGAGATTTAACTTCCACAGTAATCTCTTCCTATTTCCTAAACTCATTATGATGCCCACTCTGCCTAGGGATATATCCAAACTCTTCTGACTGGCTTGAAACTCCTCCACAGTCTAAGTCAAAATTATCTCCAACTGACCCAAAACCAAAACCATCTACTCCTAAACATATGTGTCACTTCCCCCCTCAAGGCTGAAAGTTCCTTGAAAAACTATATATATATATTTTCTTTAAAAATATGTCTTATATTTACTTTGTGTAATCCATACTAGGTAGTCCACTATTGACTAAGCATGTAGTGTTTGATCCATCTTGTACTGAAAATTCTAAGCAGGGTAATATGATCACAAAACTATAATTTGAAGTCCATTTAGGTTTAAATAATGTCATCATCTAGCCCTATATGGGGGAGTCGGGCTCAAGGCCAAACCCAAATATGAGCAACAAAAATCAACATGTTAGTTGGAGGTTTCAGCTCAGTATAATTGATCTGGAAACACATCTTAAAGCCTATTTAACAAAATTGTATAGGAAAAAACTAAAACAACAATTTGATTTCCACTGTCTAAATCATAAGAGGAAAACCAAAAGAATTTGACCCATTTGTTTATTGAAAAGACAGAATAAGCCTAAATCCATTAACAGGTAAAACAACTCAAATTAGATCCACATCAACCCAGTGTCCTTCCCTGTAACACAGAAATCTTCCCACTTAGGACCAGCTGACCATCTGCCAGAGGCTGTGGTCCCAACAAGTCCACTGGGTACTGAGAACATAGGACTATAATACTGGGTGTCACCAGAATATATCCCAACCCCTGGAGCTGGGGTCAACAAGGGTCTAGTGCAGCTGCCACAGGGAGTGTCAGGCTCAGGAGACACAGGCTGGCCTCATAGTCACCCACGGGTCTATCCTCAGATATGGAAGCCACACAGAGGCCACAAGATCTGTTCACAAGAAGATCTGGACAGAGGTAAGTCCAAGAAAATCACTGACAGCCAGAGCAGCAACAGTTGGTTAACTCTTGATTAAAGTAAATCTTAGGGAATGCCCTTTCTTATAATTTTAGGAATCACGGGGATATAGGTGTCAGATAAGACAAAGAAAGACAAAGAGTGACACCACACACAGTTTCATGGACTATACATATTCTACATCTATACCACTTTACTTCTCTTTGTGGATACTATTGTCACTCACTCAGGTTACCAGCCCTTCATTATATGCTCGGCATTGCTGTAAGTGCCCAGGGTATGGCAGTGAACAAGACAGACACAGTCTTCAATATATTGAGGAGGCAGGCAATAAACCAGAAAATGGGTAAGGTAATTGCAGATGGCAATAAGTGGTATGAAGAATTTATAACAAGCTAGAAAGGATTGAGAATGACAAAGCAATACCTTGATACGTACAGATGGTTAAGTATATACAAATGGGCAAGATCTTCTGCTCAGGTGATTTTATTTGGTGAAACCGAACACTTTTTGACATACTTGATCTGATCAGAATGGACTGTAAAACAACCCATGATAATATTTTTTCTGATATGCTTTACACAATTTTCCAAGTCCTACATTCACATGGCCCTTGGCTGCTCTACGCTGAGTGCTCACTGTAGGTAAACCTGTTCTCAGCACTTGCTAGAACCACTTACCTATCACTAACTGGGGTCCTGTGTTTTATTATTACAGCACAAATACAGCTAAGAAGAAGTCCACACACTCAGTAGGAAAACAGTTCTTTGCTGAGATCTGAGGTGAGGTGAGAAAGCACCTGTCCTCGGACTTCTCCTCCATTGGTGCGGTTTTAAGCAAGGCGGGAAATAAGAGCAGGTAAGCAAGTTGTTCTCCTGACTCTGCTCTCCCACCATTCATACTGATTTGGAAAACTTCCCGTATGTTTTTTACCCAGACACTCAGACTGACACCTAAGATGGTTATATTTTATCCTGGTTTACGCACAGAGGGGGATAAAATCACTTAAATAGATCCAAATTTCCCCTAAGTTTGATACCACCAAATCTGTGCTACAACAAATTATAATTATGCATTCAGGTCCACTGAAATAATGCCCAACATTTCGACCTGGGCATCGAAATTTGCACTGCCTAAGGCCTAATTGCCTAATCTTAATTCCCAATGTTTCCCCCTTTGTAGGTAGTGTCTTGTGTTTTTTAAAATATGAGACCTTTAATGGAAAATTATTGCTACAGGTACAGGTCCTCGATTTCCATTCTGTCTCTGCAGCTATTATTTTAATTAGTTTGCCTGCTTATAAGCGGGCCCTTTGCTGTGCCCTGCTCTGGGGCAGAGGTGCCCACAGAGGGTTCCTCTTCTGAAATGCAGGCGATAATGAGCTGTTTCAGTAATAAGAGCCCTGTCCTGAGCCAGGAGCCAGAGCACAGAGACACCCCCAGGAGCAGAAATGCTCATGAATTTCTGAGGCTGTCTTTCTAATTTGCATTTAAACGTAACTCCTGAAGAACAATTTCACCTGTGATTTTCTGGGCTGGGGAGTAAGGGACTTTAGATGTTGAATATGTACAAATCATGTTAATACAATAGAGGTAAATGAGTCAAAGGCATTGTTATGTAAAATGTATACATCTTACCCAAATGTCTATTTGCTGTCAAAAGTTGTTTTATTTTTTTTTCCTTAGGTAAAATGTGATGGAATTTTTTCAAATTAAGTGAATCTTTAGAATTCCTATTTGATTGAAAATACCTAATTATTCCCCATTTTCCTGTAACCTAGACTTCATAAACCTTAGCAAGAGGGGGATTAGTTGGTGCCTGGCGACTTCATACAATGGATGGAACCCAATCTAATTTAACACCTGTGTGCTCATCAATAAGTGTACTCAAGCACAAAAGTGAGCACAGTGTTGAACGATTTTGACACTGACTGCATGACAACCACAGATTCTGTATCCAAACACTCACAGACAAGAAGCTAATTGCAGTGATGAAAGGCATACCGTGAAAAGCATGAGTAGTCACTGCCGTGTTCCAAACAGAGCCCTCTCTCCTACCACCAGGGCCCTTCGGCATTTATCTAAACCTGTCTCTACCCAACACGACCACCTTTGTCCCTCTGACCAGTGAAAAAGTAAAGTGATTTTTCACTGCTGCTCCTGCAACAGTGAAGGGTCTCTTCCATGTGTGGAGATTCAGTTCAGCAATTGCGTATAAGATAAATACAAAAGCTGACATATGTCATCACGCTGCAGAAATGAAAGGCTAATTAATGAGGAGAAGGAGAGGAGGCAGGAAAGGAGGGGAAGGGTCTAGTCAAGGAACATGTATAAATGACCCATGGATATGGACAACAGGGAGGGACTGACTGTGGGAGAGGGCTGGGGCAGTGGAGAGCAACGGCAGAAAAGTGGGGACAACTGTAATAGAACAACGGTAAAATAAAAATTTTTAAAAAGAAGGGCTAATTAATGAAATGTGCTTGAATCTCTTCTCCCCAGTCCACCCTTTGGTACCAATGGAGACTACAGACATATTGTTTTTCCAAGTTGAACATGTTAACAAACCCCACCAGGGCCAAGGGCAGCACAGAAAATGTATCACAATGTTGGTGGTGTGGTAACACAAAGGAAATATGTTACGGGGTGCCATTCCAGGTGGGTGATCATTAACAACACATGTCCCAAAATATCTAACTTCAACCACTAAAAAAATGTTAAGATTTTCTACTTGATTCAGAACTTAAAATGACCAGGACTTTGTGAGGCAACCAAGAAATCTGCTAAACCAGAAGGCATTCTTTTTTTTTTTTTTCCTTTCTGAAATCCTTACCCAAGAACATTTTTTTCATTGCTTTTAGAGAGAGAGGAAGGGAAAGGGGAAGGAAGAGACAGAAACACTGATGGGAGAGAGAAGTATTGATCAGTAGCTTCCCATATGTACACATCCAGACGGGGGAACGTACCTGCAACCGAGGCATGTGCACTGACTAGGAACCAAACCCACAACCTTTCAGTTACAGGATGCCACTCCAACCAACTGAGCTGCACTGGCCACTGCTGAAGTGGACGGCGTTCTTAACCTGAGTATCACATTCATTACTCTAATTCTAAGGTAAACTTGATTTTATGTTTTACCAAGCTCTTTGGGCCCTTTCTCTTGATAGCCATTAAACTAGGAAGCAATCAATACAAGTCTGATTTCAGGCTGGATTGCAATGACCTATGCAATCATTGATCTCTCATTTCAACCTCAATGCACTAGTATAGAATTGGGTATTCTCAAGTATTACACAAAGGAGACAAAACTCAGCAATCTATCTAAATTATCCAACTATCTGGACGGAACTTGGATAAGCTATAACTGCTTATGAAATCCTAACAATGACAGTGGGAAAGTGTTCTGATTTCAAATCTATGGGTGCCAACATGGATCATGGAAATATATATAACTTAATAACTGCTTATAAATCAAGTCATTTACTAGGGCATTTTGCTAATATAGCGGGACTGAAATGAAGAAAATTGTTTAGGAAATCCAGATTCTCGTGCATCCTGCCTGTATCTTTAAAGCGTGCATGTGGGCTGGAAGAACGGAGGCATCTGGGTTTGCATTTTACTGTACAATGTTTGGAACCCACTTGGCTGAGATGGGATGAGTGACGCATGTGCTTTAATGAGCACCTGTGGCCACAACCCTTCGTACCAACGTCTCATTATATCCCCTCCTCCATTTATTTTTTGCCAGGCTGCCCTACCAGATTATAAAAGGGCTGTGCAAAGGAACATCTCACTAAATTCTGGAAGAGCACAGCCAAGGAAATGAAAAATTAAATACAGAAAAACAAAGCTAAGAAACAGAGTTTGAAAGCAGCACTTTACAGATAAGGCCCAAGAAGGTAACAGAGGTACCCAGGTCCACACAACCAGCCAGTAGCAGAGACAAGAGAAGAACCCGTTATCCTGGTGCTTGTCTAGGTTTCTTTACATAGCTCACTGCTTTGTAAGGAGGAGGTTAACACTGACATATATGCAAAATTAAATTCTATTAGATCTTATGGATTTCTAGTGGGAATACTTCAGAAATGAAAAAGCATTTTTAATTTAAATCAAATTAAATATCCAATTATGTCACAGAGAACTATACCTCAATAGGAATCTGTTTAACTTTACACTTTTATAAAAAGAAAATTTGCTTTTTTCTTTCTGGTAATAAATTAAGAATTTTATGCATAATGACTCATTTTCACCTCTGATTAAAATGCAGCCTATTTTAGGTTTGGGGATTAGGGTTTGGGGTCCAGGGACTAAATGGAATTGTACAGAACAGTTCCTGTATGTATATATACATATTTTTCTAGCAATGGGTTCTTAGCTCTTATCAGATTTTCAAATGGGTCTATGACTCTCCCAAAGATTAATAATACCTGTTTCAGAGAGAGCTGAGGCTTTGGTAAAAAATCCTTACTTCACTATCTTGTTTCTCTCGATAGCTCCTAAATCTCCTCAATTCACAAAAATGCTTTCAAATTCACAAAGAAAATCCATAATGCCTATAAGAAAAGTAAATGCCAGCTCCCGCTAGAGGGGGGATGGGCAGCAGTTGATTAGTTTTGCAATGATGAAAATTTAACATAAAACTTTTTACTTCATTTCAAGTAACCTGAACTTCAGACATGACATTTTCAGCTAAGAAACCATTTCTTTTCTTCTTCTTCTTTTTAAATCTCTCTCTCTCCTATTTTTTTCCTAAAAAGGTTTATATTTACTTGATTTCAATTTCCCAGCTAGCTTTTTCTTCTAAATTCAAGAGACTGGAATTGAAATTACTCCACCTGGGGAGAAGAGAAAGCTGAAAGCCAATTTAATATTGGCTTTCAAATACATGAAGGGAACTCAGAGAGCGAAAGATAGCCAAAGGAAATGGTCTTTGAACTAAAGTGTGAGGAATCAGAGTTTGCTCTTAAGCTAAATTTCCTGACATGAAGTGTTCATAATATTAACTGAGAGACTGAAAGACCATTTCTGGAGACTTTAAAAATAGGATAGATTTTTAATGTCTGAGATGGTTGGGATGTGGTCCTGCCTGAAGTCAGGAGAATGAAATGTTGCCACCAGTGGTCCCTACCCGGCCTAAAACTCTCAGGGCACGATGGGCGTATCGGGAGTTCAAACACCAGCCTAGAAGGTCCAGAGTCCTCTCTCTAACAGGGGGTGGCCACAGCCAATCAATAAACCTCACAAAGTTACCATCTCTGCACCAGCCACCACTGACACCATGTCACTCGAGGCCTGCTCCTGTCTGAGGTGGGAAGGGGTGTCCACAGGGAAGAGGGCAGTGTCTCCTAATCCTTCCACTCCCTACCAATCCCTTGGAGATCCTAAATTGTCAATAAAAACAAAAGATCTCAGGTGTCATAGCAGAAATCACATGAATGCCAGTTGTTCTTAAATCATATCGAACTTGAGCACACTTTTCTCTTGATGAAAGGGAACAGACAGCTCTGCTTCCAAACACCCATCTATACACTGGGCTGCTTTTGCCTTTTTTTTTTTTTTTTTTTTTCCTTTTTGATGAACAATCCTGCCCCAACTTAAAATGGAGGAGATGTCTGCAGACTTAGACCTGCAGGCTGGCCTCAGAAGTCTTTGTGTGAATCCTGAAGGAAAACTCCAGGAAACACTTAAGGAAAGAAGAGCTCAGCTCCCCCCACCTCCCACAGTCCCCCGTCCTAACAGGCTCAGAGATGCTGAGTTGTTCAGGATCCTGGAAAACACCTGACTGGTGTTTATCTGCATGCATGCCCCCAGCTACCCTGGTCATGATCTCCCAACTCCTGCCGGGACTCCTCTGGGAGGAGGAGCTCACTGCCTCCAAGCAGCCCATCTCAAAGTTGTTCTGATCTAAACAAGAAAAGGAACTCAGCTGACCTCCACCTTTTCCTGTTGTCCGTATGTGTTCATGGCACACCAGTTTGTGAGACTCAAAGTCTAAATGCAGGACATTCACCTGGGCTATAAGGTTCAATGACAGCTGCAACGCACATTCCCTCAGAGGTTCAGGAGCAGAATTCCTATAAGGTCAGTGCCATCTCTCCTTTATTAGAAACAAAATACACTGTAATCTAATAAATATGTCTGAATATACTTTACAAGTGAAGACTGCTCCCAGAACTCTGATCCACAGGAAAATCTAAATAGGGTAAAATGTGTGTATTTATGTTGGTGCCTAGCACAAAGCAAACACCCCCAGCAGACACCGAAAGAGGCTAATAAACTCGATATGAAAAAAATATTTAGAGAATCACATTATGGTTTTATGGATATTTCCACTGTAAAGATTACTTATTAGTTAATGAAAAACTGCAAGTGTCAATGTGAATAATTCCAACAGTGAGAATCATTATTGACGTCTCCCTGAGAACACAGGCCCAGCAACCAACACGACAACAGACATGCTGGACATCATCACAAGAGTGAGAACGTCATCCTCCTCGCAGACAAAGCCACAGTGCCAGATGTGTGCCTGACACTGTAGGAAAAGATGGACAACTAAATGGTCAAGGACTCTGCAGCTAGAAGAGATGAATGCCGGAGAATGAACAAGATTTAAATCAGCCAAAATCTGAGAGGGTATAAATGGGGAACATCTTATTAATAAATATATTTGTCTTCCCCACTACTCTCTTCAAAGACAAGGACTGGGGCTGGCACTTTTCCGATCACCCAGAGACCCTGCAGGGCCTTGCACACACTAGGTGTTCAACAAACATTTATACTGAATTGGATTGTATTTTCTTAAAGGAAAAGTCAGTGCCTGACAACTAGCTCATTTTAGGAAGAGCTTTTCTGTGACTCTCACAGTCTTTGCAGAACAGAACTCAGATGGCCGATCACGAGCTCAGAGCAGCTACGTATCTAAGGCTGCATGAGAATATTTAGATTCAGGTAGAAGCCTCATAAGCCATGAAAAGAGACTATTCAGAGTCCATAGGGAGGAAAAAACAACCTTTTTACGTTTTCTTTTTTCTTTATTCCATTCTTCACCTTTAAATAAAAATCACTCCCTAATTCTGCTATCTGTGTATTAAATATTTCTTTTCCCACTGCAAATCCACTCTGAACCCTCGAGTACCGTGAAGGACCTGAATTCCATAAAGTATAAGCAATGCAGATAAGCAAACTCTGCTCTGAGTGCCTTACTGTTGCTCACTATCTGTGCTTTTCAACTACACTTCCTACCATAATCATAAAGCCTTAATTAAATATAAGTTTCTGGCCAATTTTTTAAATGTAAAAACTCATGACAATGGCCTTGGGTTTACAGCTCCATTATTGTTAGAGCACTCTATTCAACCTCATCTACTGCTTGACTTAAGTTAATAAAAGATTTTGAGTTTCATATTCATAGCCGTAAGGCCACTTATGCAAATAAATATTGTGCTGTTTGCCTTTCCCTGCTGTTCGCAATCACGGCAGCCTCACGAGCTGTCTGGCATACTTGGCCTTTGTGCCAGGACAGAAGAGACAAGATAAGCCTGAACAGACACAATGTCGATGTTTTCTTTCCTCTATGTGCAGACATAATGACACTCTGGCACGAATGTTCATGAGGTGGCAATTAGAGACAGGGCACATCCTCGGAAACAATTGTACAAGGAGGACACAAAGAAAGGCAATGATTTCTTTTTCCCGATATGTGGCAATTGTTAGATTTCAAAAGAATAACAGACAGACACATTCTCTGAGAGGATTTGATTTGTGGCAATTGCTTTTCTTTCCCTGATTCCATTAATGCCAGGGTTGTTGACCTTTTAAAGCACAGGCCGGGTATTTTGCTCTTACTTAATACTCCCTGGGCAGCTATTATCTGTATCAATTTTCTCTTATCCAGATCAATTCTATTTAAAAAATGTGTCTTTCAGTTACTGCATTTTATTTAACAAAAATATTTGTTGGCATAACACTGTATATAGACAATCTAAGAGACCTTAAAGTCAGAGTTATTTTTCAATTACATGAGTTGTTTCTGACTGTAAAAGTAATTCCTGTTCACTGTAAGTACAAATAAAAAAAGCGTGAAAAAATTCTAATAATCAATAATGCCACCAAATCAAAACAATTTCTTGTAATAAATAGACTTTGTATTTATAAAATTGAGATCATCCTTTATATGCTGGGGTTTTTTTAATTTGCTTTTTTTAAAGATTTTTATTTATCTACCTTTAGACAGAGAAGAAGAGAGGGAGAAAGAGAGGGACAGAAACATCAATGTGTGGTTGCCTCTCATGTGCCCCCTACTGGGGACCTGGCCCACGACCCAGGCATGTGCCCTGACTGGGAATCAAACCAGAGACCCTTCAGTTCACAGGCCAGCACTCAATCCACTGAGCCACACCAGCCTGGACTATATACTGTTTTATAAACTTATTTTTCAGGTAACATATCATGACAATTTTCTCATGACATTAAGTCCTCTTCAAAATCACAATTTAATGTTATATAGGAATTATCGCCAATTCTTTAATGTGCTAAATACTATTGTGATACACGTTCCTGTGGATGATTAAACTTCTTCATTCATATTCAAAATTGCTCTTCAGAAAGTTAACTTTTTAAATTTGTCTGAAATCTGAAAGACTATAAATGGGGAACATTTTATTAATAAACACATTTGTCTTCCCCACTAAAACTTCTATTAGTGCACCGTAAGAGAATCTGCTCTCCGACTTTCACAGTTTTTAAAATATCTGAGAGGTAACATGTTGACACTAATATTTTCATTTGCTTATCTTTATGTTCATTTTTCCTTTTTTTTAATAGCTAGATATCTTCTTTGGTAAACTGTTTGCTCACAGGAACTTTACCCAGTTTTCTTCTAGAGCATTGGGTTTTTTCTAATTGATATTTCAGGAGTCCTCTGAACTCTGCATCTGATAGACTGCTTATCTCCATTTTGCTTAGTTCTTTTTCTAGAGTTTTGATCTATTCTTTCTTTTGGGCCATGTTTCTTTGTCTCCTCGTTTTGGCAGCCTCCCTGTGCTTGTTTCTATGTATTAGGTAGAGCTGCTATGACTCCCTGTGTAGGTAGCATGGCCTAATGGAGTAAGTGTCCTGTAGGGTCCAGTGGTACAGCCTCCCTTGTCACCCAGACTGGGTACTTGAGGTGCACCCTTCATGTGGGCTGAGTATACCTTCTTCTTATAGTTGAGACTTGACTGCTGTTGGCAGGTCAATGGAAGGGACTTACCCAGGCCACTCATTTGCAAGAACTGACTGTGACTACTGACCACCAACCACCAACCTCCAACCTCCATGGAAGATCAGCTATGCTGGGTCAGGCTGGTGGTGCTCCAACCCTGGTGGTCTGTAGCACTCCATTGGCTGTGTAGGCTCTGGGGTTTCCCCGGGTAGTGCAGGCTAAGGTCAGTCTCCACCCCCATGTTCTATCTGGGGCCACCCTGCCTGAGCTATAAAGCAATCTGCAGATGGTTGCTACTTGCGCTGGGCTTAGAGGTTCACAGATAAAGCCAAGTTGTGAACCTAGGCTGGCTGCTGCTAGTGCTGGGGCTAGGACTACTTATCAAGTTGTATGGGGGTTGGGGACTCATTGAGGCTGGCTGTTGCTTGTTTGAAATAATTTAAGAAGTTGTGAAGCTTGCACCAAGACCAGCCATTCATATGGAAAAGCCACTGTTAACAGCTTGGGTGGGCCCATGTGTTGAGTGGGGCAGAGTCTCAGGGGATCTCCAGAATGGGGCCTAGTGAGGACTTCAACAGCATAAAAAAGATCCTTTCAGAAACGAAGGATGTACTAATTGAAATAAAGAACAATTTACAGGGAAACAATAGAATGGATGAAGGTGGGAATCAAATCAATGATTTGGAACATAAGGAATAAAAAAACAACCAATCAGAACAAGAAGAAAAAAAAAGAATGAAAAAAAAAATGAGGACAGTGTAAGTAGCCTCTGGGACAATTCAAGCATTCCAACATTCATATCATAGAGGTGCCAGGGGAGAACAGAAAGGGTAAGAAACTGAAAATCTATTTGAAAAAATAATCAAAGAAAACTTCCCTAATTTAGTAAGGGAAATAAACGTTCAAGTCCAGGAAGCACAGAGAGTTCCTAACAAAATACATGCAAAGAGGCCCACTTCAAGACACACCATAAATAAAATGCCACTGGTTAAAGAAAGAGAGAGAATCTTAAAAGCAGCAAGACAAAGGAAGTTAGTGACCTACAGGGGAGTTCCCATCAAACTGTCAGCAGATTTCTGAAAAGAAACTTTGCAGGCTAGAAGGAATTGGCAAGAAATATTCCAAGTCATGAAAAGCAGGGACCTATACCCAAGATTGCTCCACCCAGCAAAGCTATCATTTAGAATGGAAGGGCAGATAAAGAACTTCCCAGACAAAAAAAAAAGTAAAGGAGTTCATCATCACCAAATCATTATTATATGAAATGTTAAAAGGATTTATTTAAAAAAAAGAAGATGATCAAAACTATCAACAATAAAATGGCAATAAACACCTATCTATCAACAATTGAATCTAAAAAAAAAAAAAACAAAGCAAACAAGAACAGAGATAGAATCATGGATGCAGGGAGCATTTTGATGGTTACCAGATGTGGGGTGTAGGGGGATGGGTGAGAGGTGAGGGAATTAAGAAGTACAAATAGGTAGTTTCAGAATAACCATGGGGATGTCAGGTACAGTATAGGAAATGGAGTAGCCAAAGAACTTATACACATGACCCATGGACATGAACAGTGGTGTGGGGATTGCCTGAGCTAGTGGGGGGTGCTGGGTGGAGGGGGGCAAAGGGAGAGAAATTAGGACAACTGTAATAGCATAATCAATAAAATATAATTAAAAAAACAAAAACAAGAAAAATAAAGAGTCCTTTGTGTTAAGGATATTAACAGACTATAATTTTTCCCCAGTTTGTCATTTGTCTTTAAATCTGGGATCAAGTTTTAAAAATTCAAATGAATAGGAACTTCTATCTGTGTCATTTCTCATATGAACTGCAAGCAGTCACTGGGAATTGCTCCATTTAAAACAATCAGAATACAAAGATGTATTTTATGTGCTGAACTTGTCCACTGACTGTTAACCACCTAAAATATAAAACCACTAGACTTTTTGAAAAAGAGAGCCTTTGACTGACAAGTATAAGACAAAAACTGCCAGTAATTTCCATCTTTTTTTAATTAATGATGTGAGCCCAGCAATGCCCCAAAGATATTACACAAGGCTCTTCCTCAAGCCAGAGGAGCCACACACAAGCGAGCCAAGGGGGTCTGGGACCACACTGTCCTCCAGAATTCAGTTTGGAGTTCCAAGGTGACCAAACCAGAGGGACATAAACAGAACAGAAAAATGCAACCCAGCTTGAGCAACCACATTGATTACTTGAATTTCTGGGTCACATTCTGGCATGTTAACTACTGGAAATATTCTTAATGACTCTCTGGATCTGATGGTCCAACTTCCCTCACAGTGTAGACCCAGAATATCAAATTTATTAGAAATTTTCAGAAAACATTAAACATGGAGAATTTAAGTCAAAATGAAACTGAAAACCAGGCAATCAAGAAGAGAGCTAACATCAGAAATAATTCAGAAAATCAAAAAGGACAAGGAAAAAAACTTCCTAATGAAAGACAGGGGAGGGTTTAACAGTAGACAAAACTGAAGAGACATTCATTCCTGCCTTTATGAATGATGTTCACTCACCTACAATTACTCAGGTAATTGCCACATACAGGTACCTTTCCTGAGGAACAGGACATAGCTTTGTCATGATGTATAAGTACCAATTCATACTTCAAATACATTCAAGGCCATGGGTCAGGCATCCATGGGATAATCCACATATCATTAATAAAGACAAAAGTCTCAGCCCCTTAAAGAATTACTCATGTCTGGGCTGGTAAGAGATCAACCACAAGAGGTTAGAAACGTATTAGAAACGTAAGTGTTGAGATTAATTCACTTTTCCTTTAGTCACCATCTATCCCAATGGCAGAAAGAACAGAACTGAATGAAGCCAGCTCTTCACCAGGCCCATTCCCTCCATTCTGCTTTGAATAGTTTACACTTCTCAATAATTCATATAAAGGATAATGATCATATCTATTTTTCCTTAATCCAAGATGATACAAATAATTTCTTGTGGACCACTGTGAATTATTTTTAAATGTCTTTGTTATTACTCCTGTTACTCTTATTAGTATAGACTGAAAGAATTTCAAATACTTGAAAAAAATCTCTGCTATCAAGGCAGACTTGGCCTGCAAGGCTCTAGGCTGGTTTGCCCTCTGAGGGGAGAGGCTGAAGAGTGGGTACCAGTGTCTTTTTAATCTTTGACTTCAGAAAGGCCAGGGAGAACAAACCAAAAATTATCTGGACAATTCCAGTGAGAAAAACTCATTTTTCCCTGAATTCTTTGTGTGAAAGAGGCTTTAAAAGACTGAATTACTCATATAATTGTTCTGGTTGGTCTGCATTTAATTAAAATAAGAAAGGGAAAATGCTGCCAGGCCAGCAGTTTTCAGAAGGCTTAGAATACGAGTGCTCCAAAGGTTTTGCAATAGTGCTGCATGGCTTCAGAAAGTGCCAGCAGAGCAGAACAACTGAACAACATTAGTTTTAATTTCACTAATTACAGAAGAAACCCACTTCACATGGCTTAAAAATCCCTGCTTTTTAAACATGAGAAAAAATTCGCTTCTTGGCCTTTTGGCTAAGATCAAGTGTAAACATGAGAAAAAAACCTCTTTCTCCTTTTGCATAACATAAAATACTGTAAAAGTGTTTCCCTCCAAGTTTGTTAAGAGTCAACTTTATGCATTTTTGTTTTTGCCTTTTATTTTTAAGTTGCTTTAGTATTTAAAATGTCAAGCTTCAAGTGCTAAGGTGACTATGGCTAGAGCTGAAATGACACAGATCATGAACAAATGCACAACGCATCTAAGATTGATATATGGGTATCAATCACTTCCAACTAAACAATTCATTGATTTCTGGATCTTAAAAAAAAATAATCTACGAAGCTTTTAAATTCAGTCCTGGGTCAAAAATTTAAATGATGAAAGATCCTCCTTCACTCAGCTTCCACATCAGTTTCATCCAAAGCCCTTCTTTTAGAATACTATAAAATACCTGGAGAAATTAAAACAGGCCCCTTCTGTGAAGGCCTAGGCGGAGCACCTGAATGCGGTTTTGCTTTGTGTTGGTAAACCTCCATGATCATAATATGCTACAGCCCACGGGAGTAAAAATAACTGAAAGAAGTATGTTAATAAATCTACAACGCACTGAAAACAAAATAGTACGTTAATATCCTCTACTCCAGCTCTGAATCGTTTAATCTGCCACCCATCAGAAAGACCTAGTTAATTCACATGAGCTGCTTGCTGCCTGAGAGTCTTGCCAGAACACTTAACAGCCCCCTCATTTGTTGGATGGTTTTATAGGTCTCTGGTGCTGAGCAGAGGTAGGGCAGCTTGCAGTGCGGGAGGAGGACAGATAAAACCACCCTGCTGTGCAGATTTAGTCCATTTGCACTGGCTCTCATACAGAAAACAAATTGCAACCTCTCACAAAGGGGCCCTTTTTTTGCACTAGCAACCCTGAAAAATGCTGGCAAAAATAAGTAAACCAGGCAACCTCACATCAGGAGCAAAAAAAAAAAAGGGCTACCACTCCAACAGCTGCTCTCATAATTAAGAACAGATTTCATCGCTAAACTCTTGCTGGTTATGTCTGCAGCAAAACAAATACACAGATGTGAGGCATTTACATGCTCAAAATTTTGTACTGGGTAACCAATCCAAATTTACCATTTTTGCTTTAAAATATTCTCTTAAACGTGTCATCCAATCAATGATAAAGTACAAGGTAATGTCCAAACCTTAAGTTCAACTGCATTTCTGTCATCATCTTACAACTAAATTTATTTTGGCATTCTACCAGATTTGCTTTCTTTTTATGTATTCAGAATTGCAATGGACGGCCATGAACATGACCTCTTTTCAAATAATGAAAATGTGCTACCAGTTTCTTTTACTCATAAAATTTACTAAATTTATTGCTGCTTCATCTATCTATGTCTTAAAAGATTGCACGGCACATGCAGTAAAAGGAATAGCATCTGACCTTTTTAAAGGCAAATTGGTGCGCAGTTAAATCAGAGAAATAAAATTAATGAAATGGTAAAATTATTATAAAAATGAATAAGAAAGAACAAACCAATGCGATGCCCCTTCACAGCAACCAGAACGTGCAATCTACAATTCACTCAACACCGATGACTCTCACAGACACAGTACTGAACAGAAGCCAATAATAAAAAGTACAAAAATGGGCAACAGTAACTTTGCTGTTAGAAATCCAGCTGGTGGTCACTCTCGGGCAGGTGCAGCAGTTACTGGGAGGGGGCACAAGAGGGCTTCTTGGGGTCTGGTAATACTACGTTTCTGAATGTAGGTAATAGTTACACAGATGTGTTCACTTTGTAAAAACTCTTCAAGGGTCATTTTTCTCTGCATGAGCTGTACTTCCACAAAAAGTTTAAAATTTCAAATAAATTTAAAAGATAAATAAGACATGCACTGAACTTTGTGATTTTCACTGTCAAACTTAAGCACCTGTTCGCCAATTTTAGTCACAACCTCTTCACATGACCCCACCCACCCAGTGTTCATGAACTTCCTGACATGGTTACAATGGTGTCCTTCTGTTCAATCTTCAATAAGCCGTAAGTTTTACTTTTTGAGTGACTAAACTGGCCTAAGGTTTAAGCTTAAATTAATAGCAGAGTGTTCTTGGCTAGTCTCCTGTCTAATGTATTAAACTGATTATCTCCTAAACAGTGTAAATGTTAAATAAACTTTTATTTTTTATTTCATTATCACAACTATAAAGCAAAGAAGCAGTTATAAACATGTAGCTATCAATAAAATGTGGTTCTAAATACATTTTGAAATGACATTACTACATAGTTCTACCTAAGGAAAAGGAATCCTTATGAAAATCCACAAATGTAAATACATAATGTAAAGGCAAAAAAAATGCAAGCTAATGCCTACTTTACCAAGTTGACCTACTAGTTTCTAATACTAACACCACCAAACACTACTACCACCAAAATATCCCATGGGAATCTGGTAACGTTTGACTGGTAGGTTAAATAGTGGTAGAGTTTTCAATTCGAATCACAATTTCAAAAGTTGAAATTGTGCTATAAATAAGCATTAAGCCATTAGAGTACCTGGAGAAGTCAACTTACTAATGATGACAAGGGTGGCAGTTTCCACACTTTCATCCCAGTTAGCTCTTTGAGAAACAAAAAGGCTGATCAGTGCAAATGTAATCACGCATGCTTTACTTTAAGTGGCTTCACAGCTGCACTTCTCAAATGGTGACCATCAATGCATGAACCGGGGTCAAAGGCATTAAAGAGACTTTCTTTACCCTAAAAGGAGGGTTTCTCTGACCTCTCCCTTTATGTCTGTTCATCTATTTCAACATGGTTGCAAAGGCTGAATTCTCTTCTGATAGCTTGATCCTACACAGTAATTAATGTTAAACCATTAAACTTGAAAGAAAGGGATATGGAAAACTTTATCCATAGGCTTCGCATTAATCTACGTGAGGTCTGTATTTATAAGCGAAAGACCTGGGGAACACGTGCCTACCACTACAAAATGCTCCACAAACTGGTTTTTGCCAAAGTGAACTAAAATAGTCCTGACTAGTGTGGTTCGGTGGATTGAGCGCAGGACTGTGAACCAGGGGGTTGTAGGTTCGATTCCTAGTCAGTGCACATGCCTGGGTTGTGGACCAGGTCCCTGGCATGGGGCGTGCAAGAGGCAACCACACATTATGTTTCTCTCCCTCTCTTTTTCCTTCCCTTCCCCTCTCTGTAAAAATAAATAAAATCTTTTAAAAAATAATAAGTAAAGTGAACTAAAATAGTAGTACAACATTAGGTTTTGCTTTCACATGCACTGAGTCCACTAAAAGACATGCACATTCAGAGCTGGTGTGTTAAGTTAGTGTTAGTTTAGATCCATCCACAGCTGCTTTCATTAATGTCATTCTTAAATTAAGCTGGGACCTAGGACAGTGCAGGGCTCATTTAATTTTAATTTATTCTCAATGTTAGCTGCAATAAGCAATGTTACTTGGACCTTTGCTTATATCAAACAATGGGCATTTTGATATGTCCATTGATATACCAGAAAATGAGCACATTATTTCTTTTAAAGGACTCTTTTGTAGCCAGAACTTAAGGAAACTAGATATGTATCCTTGATGAAATTATATAATTTCAAATTCCTATTCACTCAAAATCATGAACACTTTTCTACCAATCATCTACTACCCCAAATGAAGGTTTTATTCAAGAGCTTACTCTTGCACTATCTGTATCTTTTTAAAATGTATTCTCTGGTATTTTAAGAACTCAATGTACAGGCAGAATTCTGACAGGGTATACGATATAAAATATATTACTTCCTCCATCTCTAGCCTGAGATAATGTTTGCTTATAAAACGCCATTGAGTCCTTTGTAAAAAGCAGCATGTGATTTCCAACACTTGTAAAATTTAATTTGACATTAACTGTGCAGCACCTGCATGTTTTGCACTGTACTCAGTGCCAAGGATATGAGATGAGTAAGACAAGGTGCCAGTCTGACCAGGCACTTCCAAACTGGTAAAAGGGAAACATACGTGATGGATGGGTGGACAGGCAGATGGATGGACAAATGAATGGATGGATGGACAAATGGCCAATAAATGGGGGGACAAGTAGTGTTGTGGAGGAACATAGAAAGCAGCTCATTCTATGAGAAGCAGAGGTTTCACAGAGATGATAAAGAAGGTTTAGTGACAGCGGCCTTGATGGAGTGGGGTGAGTGGATGCAGATTTCTGGTATGGAGACATTAACTGTAAAAGCAAGGAGGCATGAAAGCCCACGGCATGTTGGGAGGACAGCAGCCCGGTTCTGAGTGGCTAAAGTGTAGTGTACCGGGCTCAGAGTCATGAAGTTAAAGCTAAAATGTTTATGTAAGATTGTGAAGTGTGCTGTATGTTGGATCCAAATATCTAGATTTGTTATCTTCTAGGTTAGTATTTTCCAGTGTCTGTTTCACACAACGCTAATTCCATGAGTTGCTTTGCAAAAACTGTTTTGTGATCAAGTAAGCTGGGAAAACACTACATCTGATAGCCTCCTTTTGGGGATTCATAACATGTATTTGGTATCAACAGGGCTGAGAAATATGGCAGTAAAGGTCAGTTTAACTTGAACACCATTTTACAGAACTACTGACGTCCCTCAAAACTGAGGTTCTGCACAATGCACACAAGGACACTGAAAGCTGCTCTAGGAAGGTAGGGAGACAAAGGGGTGTTGGAGCAAGGCTATGAAATGATCAGATTTAGTTTTTCCTTTTCATTTCCTCTTTATTAGAAAAAAAATAGGTTTTTAGCCATGCACGTCTGTTGTGATGTGGATGTGAAACTAAGTTTGGAAGAGATTAATGGCAAGAAGCCAAGAGGTAATGGAACACAGGGATGAGGGGGATCCCACTCAAGTGACTTTCTTAGATAAGATTAAAAGGAATCAGCGGTGGAGTAGAGGTGGAATGCCGGGAGCAGAGAATGAGAATGATGCCGAGGTTCTAACTTAGATCCCTGGGGAGAGAAGGAGCCTGCTCTGCAGAAAAGCAGTGTGATCACCGCTGCTCATTTCCAGTTCTCTACAACATCCACATGGGCACTTCAAGAAAACAGGTAGAAATAAGGCTTTACAGCTTAGAAGGTCAGGATGAGAGATGTATATTATTATCTGATAATATATGAAGCCATCAAAATGGATAAAGTCCCCCCAGGAAAACGAGTAGAAAAAAAGGAGCACAAAATCCAGAATAGCAATATTTCAACATATGAAATACAAAATTAGTTAATCATCCCATATGGACATGTGACACTTTTATATTATAATCTTAAGGTGTTTCTATTGTAACTTTATTGTAATGTTAAGGTTTTACTGTAATGTAAATGGTTCTCTTTTATTTTATCAAGAACAGAATGTAGAGCAGAGTCTGACAATATTCTATATTATATTTTTACTTTGGTCACTGCTACATTGAGCAACCAAAATATGTTTGGAACAGAATAGGGTCTAATTAAATACACCTGAAGGCCAAAGCAATTAAGAGAATTGACTAAAGTTTTATAGGCAGTTAGTCTTCCTTGCAACTAGCCCAATAATTATTTAAAAACTAAAATAGAAAGGAAGAATCGGGGGCTTAGGTTTGAAAAGTCCACTTGTGAATTTTAATCAAAATTATATTATTTTTCATTGTATGAAATTAGAAGGTTGAAAATTAGTTCAAAATATGATGCTCTCTTTCATTCTACTTATTTCTAAGGCATTTGAGAATGCAAATAAAGGAAAATAATTCACTTGAATAAGATCATTAACAGAGATTAGAAAAGCATTTTGCCACTTTAACATGTTCTCTTTTTAATTTTAACTGCTCTGATATGAGTGTGTTAACAATATTACCTTTTTTCCCCGATGAAATTAAAATGTATTTCATTGGAACATCATGCAATTAGCCTGAATTCTTGGAAGGGTGATCAGGAAAAGCAACATTCTACATCAACAACGGTCTTATCATCGATCATAGCCAGTCAACACACAGTACCAAGTGTCTAATCTGAGTGAAGCACCATCCTCACTCAAGACAGAGATACCAGGGAAAGGGAGACAGCAGCACAGTTATTACTGAGATTCCAGCAGCTGCCACTTAATTGAATATAAGATAAGGATAAGATTAAAGATAAGGAGAGAATCTTAAAAGCAGCAAGACAAAAGGAGACAGTTACCTACAATGGAGTGCCCATAAGACTATCAGCTGGTTTTTCCAAAGAAACCTTGCAGAGAAGAAAGAGCTGGAAAGAAGTATTCCAAGTCATGAAAGGCAAGGACCTATATTCAAGATTACTCTATCCAGCAAAGCTTTCATTTAGAATGGAAGGGCAGACAAAGTGCTTCCCAGATAAGATCAAGTTAAAGAAGTTCATCATCACCAAGCCCTTATTATATGAAATGTTAAAAAAAACTTACTTAAGGAAAAGAACATCAAAAATATGAACAGTAAAATGACAACAAACTCACAACTATCAACAACCTAACCTAAAAAAAAATCTACAACAAGAACAGAATCACAGAAATGGAGATCACAGGGAGGGTTATCACTGGGGAAGAGGAGTGGGGGGAAATGGAGGAAAAGGTACAGGGAATAAGAAGCATAAGTAGTAGGCACAAAACAGACAGGGGGAGGTTAAGAACAGTATAGGAAATGTAGAAACCAGAGAACTTATATGTACGACCCATGGTCATGAACTAAGGGAGCAGGGGAACGCGGGTGGGAGGGGTGGCGCAGGCTGGAGGGGAATAAAGGGAAAAATGGGACGTCTGTAATAGCATAATCAATAAAATATATTTAAGAAACATTTGTTCTATATCCTGCATGGAATAGGAAACTTGACAATATTTTTAGCTGGTAAAGAAACTAATAAAACCAAAAATTTAGGGTGATTAATCAGATAATGCTGCTCAGAGTTAAAAGAGTTGATTAGCTGAATATTCAAAAGCTAGATCAGTTAGTATGAAAGTGAAACAGTTAAATAATAAGTTAGCACTAAGATTTGAAAGAATGTAAGAGTCTTTTGAGGTTAATCAATAAGATATGGTACACATGCAGAAAAAGAATGAATGTGATTCCAGGACATCAAGTTCCAGTGAGAACATGGTACGTACTGTTAAGTCAACCTGAATTTAAACCATTATAATGAAACTACTCAGAAAGCAGTTGGAAAAATAAGACTGACTAAAGCTTGGATGATGTTTAACCACCAAGGCACCGAAGATACCAATCTGTGAGGACTTCTGTAACAAAGTACTACAGAATGCATATCTTAAACTATAGAAAAATTTTTTTTCTCAAAATTCTGGAGGCTTGACTTTCAAGATCAAGGTGTCAATAGGACTGGTTTCTTCTGAGGGGCTTTCTCCTTGGCTTGTAGATCGCCTTCTTACTCTATCGGTCTTTCCTCTGTGCTTGAATGTGTCTAAATATCTTTTTCTTTTTAAAGACACCAGTCATATTGGATGAGAACCTACCCTAACAGCCTCATTTTACCTTAATTCTTCTTTTTATTGTTGTTCAATTACAGTTGTCCCCATTTTCTCCCCATTACGCTCCCCCTGTCCTACTTATCCCCAGCTCCCACATTCAAATACATGCCATAAACTTGAACCAGACACTAGATGAGCCCCAACTGACTCTTTCCACAACCAGTTGAACCCCCACTTTTTCTCCCAGAGAGGTTACCCAATTCACCTATCCCTACATACTCTTTACTTGAAGTTTACTAGAGAAGGAGAAGGGATTAAGAGAGGAAGGTAAAAATCATTTTACTTCCAATTTGATGGAACTAAGGGAACGTCTGGAGGGTAAAAATCTCTTCTAAAAATTTGCTGTGCTCTAGGAAACAACAGTAGTGAGAAGAAAAAATAAACCCTTTACAAACTTTATGCCTTTAGGCAATCTGACAATCATTGATCTTCCTTCCAGACTGGGTTTTAGCAATTCAGGAAACTCAGAAATTCTCTTGCTCTGGTCTGTACAAAAGGTTATCTGGGGTTTCCAGATCAATCTCTACAGTCTCCATCCACTAAAAGAACCTGTTAAGTTCATCTTTCCCCTTGAACATTTACGAGGCCTGCAAGTCTCTCTGCATTCCAACACCTGGGGGGAGGGAGCTGAGTCAGAATGTCAATACACTGGAGTTGTAGAATCTTACAGTGATGTATAGTATTTTAAAAAAAGAAAACTCAAGTTTTTAATTAAAACCTTCAGAACCTTACCATAAAATATTTTGGCCCTTGAAGATTAAGTGGAATTTTTCCACTAAAAAAGAAGCATAGCCAATTTCTAGGGGAAAATACAGTACTTGGAAAAGCAAAATGAATTTATTTTCACTGGACTGTCTATATATTTATACTATCTTACCTATCTCTGTCCTTTAAATTTAAGCTTAAATATCTATTTTTCATTTAAAATGTGGGCATGTTGTTAATTTCTAATCTAAGGATATTATGATTTACTAAATACTTTAGTATATTTATTTACTTCTGCTAGCAATTTAAAATGTGAAATACTGCTCAGGAGAAAAATGCAGTCACAAAACCTGTTGGCATAAAGATAAGCAGTTTTTTTTTAATATCTAATTAAACGTGGTCACTAGAGAAATCACAGCTTAAGAAACTTTATCAGAAAAAGATTAATTCATTTCAGGCTTAACCCAAATGTCATAAGAAAACTCATGAATTTAGATAGGAATCCACTTATTATCCTAAGACATTTTCATATTGAGTAAGAAAAGCCTACAGTAATGGCTATATATACTATACTTACTTCCATCAAATTCATGTACTTTGTAGCTATCATTGATTTCAAGAACAATTATCAAACTAGAATAATTTAACAGGGAGCCTTTTTCCTTTTGTCAAAAATTTCTAGAATGTTCTAAAATACTTTGAGTTTATACACCTCATTCTTTCAGAAATCCAAAAAATTACACAGACTGTGTCATTTTATAATTCAAAACAACAATTCAACAAAAAAATTATTAACACTGATTATATGTTGAACTCAGGCACCGTGGGAAAATAAGGATGAGGAAGACAGTTCCTTCCCTTGAATAGCTACAAAAGTCATGAGATAAACCCTTAAACATACGACCACTGATATAAAGTATAAGCTGTTATAAGCTGCTTATTTTTCCACAATAGCCATTCATGTCTTCTTCCACAATGATAAATAATTTTATCTGGGCACATCCTGACACAGTGTAATGGATGGATACATATCTCAGTCTTTCTTCTCTGAAGCTAAGAGAGAGTCAGGTGACTACTTCTGGCCAATGGTATGTACGAGTAAGTGGTTTATGATCCTTCCAGGTTGGACATTTAAATGGCAAGATATGCCCTTTCCTCCCCTTCCGTCTTCCTGAGGGCTGGAAAGAAACATGGACCATCTTGGATCATGTGGCTAAGCATCACACTCCTATAGGTGACATAGCAACTAAGAAAAAAAACTGAAGCCCAGAACCATGACAGGATGTCACAGAACAGGAGCAATACACAACCTTAGATTTATAATGAAAGAAAAATAAACTTTCACCTTGTTTTTAACACACTGTTTTTGGAATCCATCACTTGAAGCAGCACCAAACACTCATTCATATGTAATACAGATGCTTCTTTTTCCGAGTGTCTTGGTACTGCAAAATGCCCATTAAAAGAAGCTAATAGTGTAAGTAAAGTTTGATTTTTAGTTTTTTCATGAAAAACACAACTTTGAATTATGAAAATAAATGAATCTTATGATTAAAATAAAAATGAGAATTAAAATGTTATAAATTCTTAGAAAGGAATGGCCTAAGGAATCATTGGGGAGGGCACAATTTTTCAAAACAAAACTGTATGATCATGGGATAAAATTAATGAAAAAAATTAGAGATCATAAGAAACAGAATAGACACCAAAAACTGAATTACTGACATAGAGAAAAGGCTTAGGAAAACAGTGGTGAGTGCAGGTGAAAAAACACAGGTCAAAGCAATTAGAAAGGAACTCAACAATACGAAAGGAAAAGATTCAATGTAAGGGTAAGTCCATTAGGAGGCAAATAAAAAATAGTTTATGCAAACCACGTGTGCAAACACAACATACAAAAATCCCCTTGAACTAGTAGAATGAGCTAATCTTGAACGGTTGAAAGAGCACTCCATGTTTTAGAAAATACTCAATACTGAGACATATTTTGGTTAAGCTACAAAAATTTAAAGAAATCATTCTTTAGGTATTCATGCAGAAAGAGCAAACCATCTATAAGAAATAACAAGATGGGTAGTTTAGAAAAATATATATCAAAGCTCAAGAGAGGCTCCAAATTTGATGAAACCAAAGAAATATAAAGACAGAGAAAGAGATGAAAAAAGAGAGAGAATACCATCTGGAATGAAATCCATCTTATATTTGTGGTATTTTTCTCCCTGGATGGTGAAATTTCAGTTGATTTTTAAATTTCATTTTTCTTCATTATTTAAATTACTTAAATGAATATGTAATCTGTTAATAGAAAAACAATGAGTAATTAAAGAGACAAACATGAAGAATTAAGATGGAAAGTAAATATGCCAATGTACTAACAATGATCAATTCTCGCAGTGACTTTCTAACTTCCAAGTATTATTATTTTCAATATAAGAGGAACTAGCCTTGAAGGAAGAATCTGACACACAAACTAGGAAAGGAGAATACTCTGGGCATGAGCAACGAGAGCAAAGTGTGAAAGAAAATGAGACAGTTAGGAAATAGCAACAAGTCTGGAAGTAGGTGGAGAAGGAGCCTGGGTCGGATTATATGCTATGCCTGTACTTCACTCTGGTGTTTATTTTTTATTTTCATCACTGATTTACCTAACATCATTCAAATGAGATAAAGTAGGTTTGTCTTTCTGTTTTTCGGGTGCAGAAATGTAATGTTCAGACCTCAGGGAGAATATAATTCAGTACCTATTTAATAGGGCCCTATGCTAGAAGATGTTGCAAACATGAATGGAAAGGGGACCCCGTCCTCAAGGTACTTACAATATGTTTGTGAGATCAGAAAGACACAAAGAAAAGTAAACAATAATACATGGTAGTATAGCAAATGTCAACACAATGGGAATACAGAAGAAAGGAAGCTCTTCAATGATAGGATCAGAATGTAGAAGTGGCAGAGCTTACACTAGATCTTAAAGAAACGATGGAGCACTTAGATTTAACCGATTTTCGGTTTCACAAGAAATTGTACTCTAGGGTCCCTACCTATATCTACACCACAATTCCATAAAGATGGTATATTTATTTTTTTCTTAATAATATTATAAAGAAAAGATGGACTAATAAATCAGTTATGCTGAAATCTAACTATTCAAAAAAATTAACAAATAAGTAGAAACAACTTATATAAAAATCTATTCCAGGTAGTTAATTTTTCAAGTTCTTTATGGTTTCATATGTCAGATTTAACTCTTTACTATACATACAGAAGCAGCCTTTTTAACCATAATTACAAAGGAAGAAATCAGAAGAGAGGAAATACAAAATTTAATTTCTCTGTTATAACCAAAGGTTAATCAACAAACTGGGAAAATTGCTTTTAATATATTTAAGAAAGATTTTCTTATGATGTAAAGAACTCATAATTCAGTAAGAAAAAATATAAATATTTCAACAGGAAAAATGGGTAAAGAACATGAACAAAATTCACAAAAGATTATATATGAAAACCTTTTGTTAATTTTGGATTTATAAATTAGATGGATATCTAAGAATTTTTCCTTGGAGAATATTGTATCTACATAAAACTTACTTTAATCCATCCAATGATGTGGGATCCTCTCCCATTTTTTAAAATATTTTATTTATTTATTTATAGATAGAGGGAAAGGGAAGGAGAAAGAGAAGGAGAGAAACATTAATATGCGGTTGCCTCTCATGCGCCCCCTACTGGGGACCTGGCCTGTAACCCAAGCATGTGCCCTGACTAGGATCCAAATCCAGCAACCCTTCAGTTTACAGGCTGGCACTCAATCCACTGAGCCACACCAAAGATGGGAAGGCTATCCAGGAGGTTCTAAGTTCCCTCTGAGCTGTGGGATTTGAACATAGAAAGGGTGAGACTTGAAAGGGATATGACAGATAGTCAAACTGATGCCCATCATTGATGCTGTCCATGAGATTTTAAAGGCATCTAAAAATGGTGGGGGGGGGGGTCTTTATTTTTTTGCAGAGCTTGTAAAAATAGCCAAATGCATACATTTATCTATTTTCCACTGTTTACCCTTCTGTCGCACAGCAAAGGGGTCAACCATTTACTGCGTATTAAGGTCACGCCAAGGGCTTTGTGGACCCCAGTGATACATAACCAGCAGTATTTCTGAAGGATATGTCTGCAAGATAACAAATAAACAGAGCTCTGGATGAATATCTGGACTATGTTTGCATAAAGTATGAAACAATGCATTACCATAAATAAGTGAAACAAATATCGTGACAGAAATCAGATCAATGAAGCACATAATGACATGCAGAGAAAAAGGCCCAGAGGACATTCCAGGATTCAGGACCCACTGCAGTCAAGGGGTGCCCCTAAGAACTTCATGTAGTCTAGGCTATTTTAAATCTATCAAAACGTAATTCAAATGGCAGGAAGTCTGAAAATTTGGGCCCTCCCCTACCGTCCCCCTTCCCCAGCATCTCCACTCCTGTTCCTATCGCCTTCTTTTGCCAAAGAACATAGGATTCAGCACACAACACACTGCCCTCAAGCCAGGTCGTCTGCTCAGGAAAACCAAACAAAAGAGAACCAAGAAAAGGAGGCAGAGCTACTGCCCACTTTAGCTTTTGTTCTGAGGTCAACATGGAGCAATAGTTTATTTTACATGGGCTATGCTTACATACATCCGTAAATATGGTTCCTCGTTCTCTCTGTAACAGCAGCTATAAATTATATATTAGAAGTATCTGACTCCTTTTTTCCCATGAAGGTTTGGCAGGAATTACTGAGGCCCCAACGAGAAGAGGTCAGTGTATTGGAGGGGAGTGAACGCCCTTCATTCATATCCTTAAATTCATGAACTAATTCAACAAGTATGTGCTGAGCACCAAACATGTGCCAGGCACAGTTAGGGATATTTCCTTAAATTCAAAAGTAAAAACAAAACAAAAATCCTTCCCTTTGAGGCACTCATACTTTAGTGAAATTCATCTACCTCACTTCAATTTCTGAATCCTGAGATCTCAAACCATCTAGAGTTGAGCCCAGTAGAAGGTAAATGTGAAACAAACAGAGCTAATAGAAATAATTATACTAATTATTATGAGTTATTATTACTGTGGATTTCACAGAGTGCTTATCATGTACTAGTCACTATTTTAAGCACTGTACAAGTATTAACTTATTAAGTAGTCACTAAAATGCTATTGATAGGTGCTATTACATTGAATTGTGTTCCTCACATTTTAAATTTTAAATGGAAATAGTGTTTACAAAGATAATCAAGTTAAAATGAGGTCATTAGGGTAGGCCCTAATCCAGTGTCACTGAAAACCTTATAGAAAGGGGCAATTGGGACAGACACACAATAGAGGGGAGAGAACATAAAGACACAGAGAAAAGACAGCCATCCATGAGCCAAGGAGAGAGCACTGAAACAGACTTTCCCTCACAGCCTCAGAAGAAACCAAACCTCCTGACACCTTGATTTCAGACTTTTAGCCTCCAGAACTGTGAGACAATTAATCTCTGTGGTTCTAAACCAGCCAACCTGTGGTACTTTGTTATAGCAGCCCAGCAAACTAATAAAGGTACAACCATGACTCCTTGTCGCAAATCAAGCCAATGAGACACAAGGTCATCTGAGCAGCAAAGGGAGTGAGAGTCGCTCAGACAGTCTAGCAGCAGCAATCACAGCCCTTCCTCTGCTCAAAAATCAGCCCATTTATGGCAGAGAGATGGATCCTGAGCAGCAGGGACAGTCCACTTCCGTCTACCAGAAAGGTATTGCTAACACCGGTTCATCACGTAAGTAATTCTGCTGCTCAACCCAATTAAACCTGCTATTCAACACCCTGTGGCTTCAAAGAGCTCTATTTCCGTGAGTCATTCTAAAAACCTACTACCTGAAAATATTAACATTTTTTCTCAGCCCAAATCTTGTTGATTGTGTATTTCATTTAACTGGGGATACAGCTCAGGTATGATTTGTTCCATATAGATAATACCTCAGAAAAGCCAACTACACAGAGAGACAATTCTATCTCAGCCTCATCAATAAAATCTCAGGGTGGGGGTGGGAATGGGGGGGCAAGCATTAAATAAGGGAGAGTCAGGTCACTCACACTTTGCTATGTTAATCCAAGATCACCCTCATCTTCAAAGACTTCAGTTATTTCTAACAAATACAAAAGAACTTTCAGAATTTCATTTTCCTTTCTCCCACCTCATCTAGCATGCATGCACAAACACACACACCCCCACTTCCAATAATATCTACTTTTCACGTTTTGTTTGCTGTTGCTGTTTCAGAGGTTTTGCTAGTAAGAATAATGTAGCCAATATTTACTGAATGCTTACTACAGTATCAGCGTGCTAAGCACGTTACATGCTTTGTCTCGTTTACTTCTCCCTGCAATAACTCTCCTAAGCAGATATTATCAATTTCTCCCCTTCACGTGTGAGGAAACTGCCGCTCGACAAAGTTAAATAACTTGCTCCCACCCACATGGCTCACATGTAGTAAAGCAAGGATTCGAACCCAGTCCTTGCTGGTCTGCACAGCCACCGTTGTGTCACTGTGCTCACACACAATTTCCAACCAAGGAAAGATAAACTACAAAAGAAGAAGGATTTCTCACTGAACTGTCCAGTGACATTTTTCCAGGGTGGGAGCATTGCTGGATCACACGTCATCTTTTCAAATGGCTCCAAATACAGAGAGGCCTCAGGCTCTTGATTAGCCCCAGAGCCCCAGGTTCTGATTAGCCCCAGGCTCTTGATCAACACATAAAATTGTAGTTTAAGGGAAAACAGCCTTAATCTGTCCAGATGCTTTCTGAGAGAGAAAACTTTATGAGAACCGAGGAAATATGCAGGGAAAATGGAGTGGGGCTTGCTAACAGCCTCCCCCTGGGGCCCAGGTCCTGTTCACAACGCCTCCAGCACTGGGAGTCACCTCCTTCCTACCTTAAAGCTAGAACACTACTCTGCAGGAGCCCCGAGGGAAAGGGGATGGAACAGGGCACCAGCACCTTCACACCACAGGACACATTTTAATACGCATTCTTCAAATTTTTCAGTGATTAAGTGCCTTATCTTAAGGGCCCTGCTGGCTACATATAAAAGTACTAAAAAGTATGGAAACATTTCCACTTGCCAGCCTTCATGATGACCTTCAGAATGACCCCTCTACAATAAGGAAAACAAGTACTTTTATCCAGCATCTGAGATCAAAGTTTTGAGTCTTCACTCTTCTCAGTCTACGCAGCACAAGCTGCCCACATTCTCAGGAAGAGCATAGAGTATGTGCATTGTGCAGACAGGAGGATGTGCAGAGCATAACCACCGGTGCTGTTATGAAGTCACCTGACTGGCAGGACGTGGCTTCTGTCTGCAGTGGTGAAGGAGAATGGAGATGAGGGTGATGGGGAGGATGGGTCTACAACAGACAGGGAAACGGAGTCTCCAGGCTAGCCACTCACCCTCATTTCATCAACGCACAATCAAACAGCGTGGCTGGATTTGAAAACATTAGACATCTCAAATGTAATTAAGAACTTTGGACTGATACAAATATTTAACGTACACATTGCTTTGCAGATGCCTTTTTGTCCGACAGGCTGGTGCCAACTTTAACGTGGAAGAAATCCACTTTCATACATAGGTAACCAAGAGTGACAGGAAATAGGAAGCCTACACCATTTATTTTCTATGAACTTAAAAAAAAAATCAGTTAATTGCTTTTCTAGGAAGCTATTTTGTAGAATCACTGTACTTTATCTTTTATGTTCTTATTCCTGGTATAAATAGTGATTATAAAATGCCCATCATGAAAACATGATGATTAATCAATACACCTTAAACTACTTAATTACTTTTATTAACAAATAAAATTTTGATCAACCAAAAATGGTTACTCTGTTTTTGAGGATGAATTCTGAACCACGACGAAAACTCCTCGTACACAGTCTATTCATGAAAATTCAAAGTTTAGGTGTTTCTTTCCTTATCACTAAGTAAGGGCAGTAGCCACTGGTTTCCTTCCTTCTCTGGCTTTTCAAATATATTCTATTTCCAGCCATCAGAGCCCTCTGCAAGAGTAGTTTCAAATCACAGCTATTTATTAAATTAATAGCTAACAGAGACTAAACTGTGTATGTTTTGGAATACCACTGCTGAAACTGTAATCTTGCCAAACAATTTCACAGCCTCTGAGACCCATACTTTGTCTCGATAGCATTGCATACTAGACTTTTTCATAGTATTGTCTCATTTTTGCCTTGTCTACATCACCTAACATCATTGTTAAACTCTATGAAGTTTGAGGCTAATATAAAGCACTCTTTTCAAACCTAAAATTATCATTTTAATAATAATTTATTATTGTTCCATGAGCCAAAGACAGATACACTGGGAAGCTAATGACACAGATGCTTCAGGGCCTCCTGAAAAGAGGTTTCTCCAAGGCCCCAGGAGGGGACCTAGCAATGTGCTAATATATGATTTGGAAAAATTTCAAGTGCAAGGTGTTTTCCTATTCTGTTTGTTCTAAAGAGGACCCCCAAAACAGTATATATTGTGGGTCCCACAAAACCTGTAGCTGGCCCTCTAGGTAAATAGTTCCCAACATCCACATCTTGAATTACATGTTAAAGGCAAAATATTAATTTTGTGTTTCTGTGCAAAACAAAAAAATTCACATCAACTGGAAATAAGATTTAGTGTGTTCTACCCTAGAACATTCTAGACCACATGCTTCAGTCATTTGTTAAGTCCCTTGACTCTCACCTAACAGTAGTCACCCTTCCAAGTGGCACTCCAGGGAAGGCCCACTTAATGAGGGGTGGCATCAAGAGTAAAAGACTTGGCTATAACAACAAAAATATGTTTTTCATTAAACACAAAACTGAGCTAAGAAAGGCCAGCCAGGAGGCAGGTGTATCAGTTAAGGAATTCCCTTAAGGTCTTTAGCTTCCACATCAAATTGCACTAAATTTTTCTACACTAATTACCTATTATAGAAGACTAAAGAATAATGAGAAATAACTTGCCATGGCAGCAGATAGAGTGCAGGTGTTATAAGGGAAAGAATGAAGAATTTATAAGTATAAAATCAGGCAAAAGCGATTCACAAATTCTCAAATTTTAAAAATAATGTAGAATATTTTCTACAAGGATTATGAAAATGAGAGAATTGTCCTAGGGCTAGAAAGATAATTTTAAATTTAGTTTGGACTTTAAGTGACAGAAACTGCAAAGTATAAGCTAAGTGCTAGCATTTAATTTATTCGATTCATGTAAATTTCTTGGAAGCAGAGATCACAGCTTAGATTTTTTCATAATGTCTCACATCACATTATACCTAGTCATTGACTTGATTTTCTCATGAGGAACATACCTACACAATGCTGCACAACTGTATCTGTACCTTCCCTGTCTTTGCCATTTTTCCCTAACACTTCCTTTTAGCTCCCAAATTCTTCACACTGTCATCGTCTTGCTCTATAGCTATCATCCTAAAAAAAGTATAGTCGAGAAATACAAGTTCCATTCAGGTCATTTCCTCTGTCAATTTCCCTAAAAAACACATTCTCTGCTTCACTGGAGATCAGTCAACTATTGAGAGGATATTTCATATAGGTGGCATCTGTGTAAGAAAAAGTAGGCATTGATATTTTTTAAATTGTTTATTCTCTCCAAAAAACAAAAGCAAATATTCCCTCAAAAGTAAAATCTGACAGGTTGATAAAATTCTCCAGTTTCTATGTTAAAAATGTGGATTTTATTAAATGGCGCTGTAAAATGATATAGCTGTCAAAAGGTATTCTTAATTTCTTGGAGTAAAAACAAACAAACAAAAAAACCCTTTGAGTCTGAAGGTTGGGAAATGTAACTTACAGGTTACCACCCTGCTACTAACTGGAAAGAGCCATTTTGTTATGATAGTGGACAAATTAAACACAGCAGTGTTAACAAGATTCAAACTACCCTATTTTCCATAAAATGCAAAGCTTTCTGCTAAAGTAAGCACTGTATATCCCACAACAAAAAAAAAATTCACCAATTATAACTTTGTACTATGAACAACAGTTCTTACCTCTTTCCTATCAATTCATGATTGTGCTCTTTGAAGTGTTTTCAGTGTAGAACGTTGGGAAGAAGCAAGCTGACTGGTTCAATGTCATTACACATGGGGAAGTGAAACACTTCCTGTATCGAAGCTCTAATTTCTGTCAGTCTGACTCTATCTCGGGCATTTCCCTCCTCCTGTGATTACCCAACACCAGTTCAGTATGTCATTCCCAATCTGGGGTCCTGCAAGGGCATCCTGAAAGCGTCCTCATTATTAACAACACACCCAAAAAACTGATGAAAACTACCTAGTTAACAAGCTGGACTGGTGATCAAACATGGCTTTTAACTGGAGCTTTGTCAACTATCCCAAAATAAAGAAATTATTATGAAATAAATTTGAAGTTTCTTTGGTACATAAAAATCATTTTAGCAAGAAATCAATCTGGATTAAAATTACAAAGGGATTCCTGATGGCTGCAGTCACCTCTGTCCAAGGATAAACCATGCTTTTTTCCCTGGCCATTGCAGGTCATTTGATGACAGTAACAAAAATTCATCAAAGGGCTTGATGAATTCAGTTTTGTACGATGGTATCTACATGTGTTTCCTACAAACTTTAAAAATGTAAATTCTTGCAAAAGTTACATTTTTTTCTTCTATTAATTCCTAATGCACACTTTCTGGGATCCATTATACATGAATTATCAAAAGATGTTACTGGTTACTGGTATATACGTCACTAATTTCTTCATAAGAAACTGTGTATCTCAAAGTTAAAAAAAAATGTCTTCTCTAACAGTAATATGTTAATTTCTCAACTGGTGCATGATGCTTTCTGAGATGGTAGCTCAAAAATGGTTAAGTTTAGCATTGTCAGATACTCAAAAAGATATGTTAAATTCTTTGCTTCATTTGGTTATTAAATCAAATTAAGATACAAAGACTATTCTAACCACAATGTTACTCCATCTTTAAAAAAGAATATGCCAAAAATAAAAAAAAAATTGAACAGTTCTTAAGCCCAACATTCTAGAACTCACATTTTATTTCAGTTAGTACACCATATCACAGCAAAAGAAAAACATGTGCAGTCATATTTCTTATTCATGTGCTCTTGACAACTGTCATCAATCAAGAATATAGTACGAAATGTGCTTCTCTAAAACGAAACTTCATTTTCCATCCAGATTTCTGTTCAAGTTACTAGTCATGGCCTCTTTGCTATCTCTGTGACTATGTGATTTGCTTGTTTTAGACTCTAATATTCCATACATTCAATCTTCACATTTAAATAAAGTCAAAATGCAAACCAGGAGAATGCGAATTAAAAGGTTTCATTCTCTTCATATAACCTAAGATAATTTTTACAGGACACAGAGAGTCCTTACTGAATTAATACCAAGGAACCTGGATCTTAAATATTATTATATGGATGGGGCATCTGATACATTTGAATATTGACCATAATCAGCAATGAATCATTTAGAAATTACTCTCAAAATCATTCTGAGGTTTACTTTGTAAAGTTTGTCTTGGAACATTTCAAAAGCGACCAAAATGTTAAATTTTTGAACTCTTTCACATAAAAAATTACCTTGCTTACATACTAAAAATTATAGCTTTTTAGAAAAATTTTGAAGATTTTATTTATTTTTAGAGAGAGAGAGGAAGAGGGAAAGAAACATTGATGCACAAGAGGAATACTGGTTGGCTGCCTCTCAAACACTCCCAGCCAGGGACCTGGCCCACAACCCAGGCAAGTGCCCTGACCAGGAGTCAAACCGGCAACCTTTCAGTTTGCAGGACGCCGCCCAATCCATTGAGCCACATCAGTCAGGGCTATTACTTTTTTAAAAAGATATTATTTTTAGAGAAAAGGGGAAGGAAGGATAGAAATATTGATCAGTTGCCTCCTACAGGCGCCTTGACCAGGGAACGAACTGCAACCCAGGCATGTGCCTGACCAGGAATCAAACTAGCGACCATTAGCTTTGTGGGACTGATGCCCGAACAACCGAGCTGTACCAGTCAGGGCTAAAAATGACAGCTTCTGTAGTACTTTTATTTTTAGTATCTAATATCTCCATCGACACTGGATTGTTTACAAAATATCCCTTGAACAAAATTCAAGGAGACATTCCTTCCTGAACTAAATGAGACACACATACAACTACATTTGTTAGAATTTTAAAAATTCTGACTATAATCAATTTGATATTTTAAGAAAGCATTATTTATGCATACATCCTTCCTTAGGGACTGTTATAGTCCTACCACATGAAGTCAGTCACACACTGAAGTAAAGAAACATGAAAATTGAATTCACAACTGTGAGGTAGTCACACAGAACTACTCATGCATGTAAGCAGTAAGAAGAAAAGACTTACCTCTGCTTGTTTGGGGACACTGAACTTGGAAAGCTTGGCCTTGGCTCTGGTGGACTCCGGCTTGGTGGCCGGGACTCCCCTATATGACGTGCAGTGCACGCTGGTTTCTGTGGAAGACTTAAGCTTCGGAGACTCATCAGGAGCCTGATCTTGGCCGTCCATTGGCCGCACGTATGCGGTTGGTTTCTGTTGAACCAGGCTGGGTTTTGAAGCCAGGGATGGAGGAAAGTTCTGAACACAGTGTCCACTGCTGCTGTGCTTGGCTGGTATATTAGGTGGTCTTTCCTGGGTCTGAAGACCCACCTCTAGATTGCACACTTGTTTGGCCCGTGGCTGCTGCCTGCCAACACCATCTCCAAGCAAGGTCCTGAGAGAGCCCTGTTGTGCTGAGTTGAAAGAAGAAGAAGAAGAGGAAGGTGAGGATGAGGGGCTTGACACACAGTGGTTAGGTTTTTTATTATGGTTCTTTGGATTAGCAGATCTGTTCAAATCAATCAACCTGTGTCCACGCTTACTTGCTCTCTGCTGGCCATCAGGTGGTGGGTGCCCAGCCTTCTGCCAGCCCATGGTGCCCCTCTTACTCTGCTGCACAGGGACAGCTGCTGGTGTGGAAGATGCAGTGCTGCCAACAGATGAGGGCTGGGGCTGGGCTCTTGAATCTGCAACAAAATGTTCATCGATCTTGTTCACAGGAGCCTGAGGAACCCCAGGTTTGGGAACACCAACGAGATGACTCTGATTAGATCTATCAGTTAAAAAGTCTTTCATTTCATCATAATTGCCTAAGGTATTCTGGATCCGGTTGGAGAGCTCATCCCCCTTGTTAGTCTGGAGAAAGAAAAACACACCCTGTTGTTAGAGACAACAGAAACACGGCAAATAATGGAGAGGTGCCTTTCTCAACCACAGAGCACTGGGCTGTCACATGCAGAATGTGAGCTGACAGATAAATCAAAATTATCTCTGAAGATGTCTGGGAGCACTCTGCACTGCACCAGACCCAGCAAGCTGAGAGCCCTGGAGTAGGCAAAAAAGGCGCCGGTCCTTGGGACTGTGCGGCAGCTGAGGAAATCACACACTATACTAGTGCAACTTCATAAAACGGTTCAGATTAAGACTCTCCAGGAGTGTCTCCTTTTCTTTTTGTAGTCCCATTTGGAGCTTTTCTTGAAAATTCAGATTTGGCTCAAATTATCCTTTTTCCAGTTTCTAAATATGTAATTATTCTTGTCAGAGTAATTGTGAAAGGCAAGAGAAGGCAGGGTGAAGTTTAAAATGAATACGGGGCTAAATGCACATGAAGCTGCAGGCCTAAACTATACACAGCTCCAAGCAGCCTAAGCTAAGATGCTAGTGAGATTTGAGATGATATTCCATGTTGATAAGTAGCTATATTTATGGCCTTTCTGTAATGAAAACCAATCCAAGTTTCTGTATTATTAGCCCTATGAGATGACTCTGATACCACCATGATCCACATGTGACAGATACGTAACCCAACCTTTTTAAGTAGTGTTTCCTAACACCTTAGAAAACATAACAAATGTTACTGACTTTGCAAATTAATGCAGGGATGAAGTCTACATTATTGATAAAAATTACAGCAAATAACCCTCAATATTGACACCAAGATTTATCAGGGAAGGCCTCATTCTAAGTGGCTGGGTTGTCTTTCCTAGGCTGAACAGGAGGAAAACTAAGTGAAATTTGACTGGTCAACTCTTCTGCTCAAGACTGCTCTCCTGGAGGTAAGAGGGACCAATGAGTGAGGGGTGGAGATGAACAACAGAAAGCCATTTACCTTGTAGGGTTCGCTGAAGAGGGAATAACTGGAATTAAATGTGCCATCATCCTGTTGAGTTTCCTGATTTCTCCTTTCTCGTTCTTTCCTCCGTAACACATTTCTATCTGGTTCATAGACACTGCATCAGGAGAAAGAAAAGAGAATAACCACACATACACACACACACATAAATTAAAGGCTAAAGTCCAATCTCACATTCACCCAACTGCAGAAGTCTGGTTCATGGACAAATGGTGATGATAACAAGAACATGGATCGGATTAAAACTGGTCTAATCAAGCAGTATGGGCTCAGGTGTCTGATAATTACATTTTTTAGAAGGAAAAAAGTCCTTAGGACAAGTTCCAACTGGTCCTAGACCTCTCTGCCTGTTATGTGAAAGAGGAAATATCTAAGCAACTCTGACAGCAGAAGACTGAAAGTAATCTTAAGGCAGGCAGTAATTATTGCAATGTGTAAATAGAAATTATGAGCACATTTCCTCCTATGACATAGTCTTCGAACATTATATGGGAATGCTCCCGATCTTTCTTTTTTTTTTTTTTGCATGACTGTGTTTCGGTAGAGATTCTTTCATTAACCAGGTCCCTAAAGAGCTGTTAAAACTCCACGCTGCAGTGGCTTTCACAGTTATGAGCCTTCTTCTGATCTCTGTTAATCAGTCAAGTCGTCAAACTAGAACTGAATCAATTCTTCCTTTTGATATATTTGACACTATCACTCCTCCTAACTATGAAAAATGTGCCAGGAGGAAGAGGTACAGGCAACGAAGGGAGAGAACGGAAATTGAATTATGGTGCGTCATCAAGGAACTCGGCCTTTCGTTGGAGAAAATTAATATCTCTTCTCCTAAAATGCAATTATGAAGTGACCAGACACCAGATAACTGGGAGGACCAAGGAAGAAATAGTGTTCCTTCCCCCCATTAAGGAGAAAAATACAGGGCCTAATTCAACTAATGATAAGGAAGTGACCCGTTTAGTGAAAGAAGGAAACACTTTTTTTTTTAGCTCGTAGATAAATCTGGCCTCAGTGTAGACACAGAACCAACACGGCCAATTACAAAGAACGTGTATGTCCCTCAAAATGAGCACTGCCTTTGTTTCCTAGCAGAAGCATTTCATTTAAGTGACTTACTATCATGTTGCTTAGACACCCCCCCCCCCCTTAGTCCTCTGAGGGCAGATGCTCTGGGAGCAAGACAATGACCTACTGACTGTGGTTCTCCCCTCACCAGTGACATGAGGATGAAAACACCACATGCTGGGTCTGTACCCCATTGTCTCCACTATAGAACAGGGGTGTTTCATGGCAGTGGTGCAAGGTTTAGACACGAAGGTAGTCTATAAAAAGGGCTTCTGAATGGCTTCTGGTGCCCAAATCCAATGTATTACTATTAAATGCTGTTAATAGTGAAAGGGTCTGTGGGTTCAAAGAAACTTAAGAAAATAATAAGGTTTTTTGCTTTGTTTCGTTTTTAGCTGAACTGCTTGCTATCTTGAGTAAAAGAGAGAATAGAGAGAATATTTGTGTTATATAACTGTAGAGGACACAAATAAAATAATCATAAAATAAATATTACTTTTCCTCCTAGCTCTGCCCATTGGCCAGAACATACTTTAAATTCGCTGTCTCCTTGGCAAAGCTAAAAATGCTCCCGGTAAGGCTGTAAGAGCACCTAGGGCACTGCATTTAAATTTAAGAGTAGAAAATGTTTTTTTTAAAAAAAGAACATGTAGTCTATTAGCATTTTAATTCATCCTTAGTACATTACCCAAAGTTATTAGATTTGGGAGTCCAACCAGTGACCTTCATATAAAGACAGACTGCGGCCACAGCCTAACCAAGAGGCTCACAGTTCTCACATTGCCATCACAAAGAACTCTCTGGGTGGCTATGGTGACGCTTAAATGGCATAAGGGAGGCACAAGATGGAAATGACACTTTTATTCAAAAACAGGCTTCTAGTTCAATGGAGAGAATGCAACTGTCCTGCCCTCCTTGTGGACACGTTCACAATATGAAACCCGGCTTGTATGGACATTCCATGGATTTCAAATGGAGACTTCTCTAAAGACACATGGCTCGTGCTGTGTGGATGGACACAAAGTGGGCTTTCACTGAGAGGAGAATTCCAGTTTCACTGTGAACCTGCTAACTTCTAGACCAATACCAGTATGTGCAGTAAGGGAAAAAAAAAAAAAGCTTGCGTTGCATGCATCACACTCCTTCCCCTCGCCAGAACGTACAGCCACCTGGGAGGCACCCAGTGTGCTGTACCCGACTCCATGCACAGAGACTCCCACAAACATGCTCCCTGCCCTCAGGCGGGTCAAGCCAACCAAACACGTAAGTGACGCACAACGTGGTCTTATGTAACATGGAGCAGGCAGGTGGTCATTTAGGGTGATGTTGGGCTTCTGAGAAGGCCCCCATGCCCGAAATAATACCTCCTGCATCGGCTGGCTGATGACTGAAATTCCACAACTAGAGAGTCATTCCTCTGGTTTAAGATGTCTTCTCCCCTGTAAGAAATGCAGACACCACAAGAAGGGAAAATATTTAAACCTGATCAGTCCTTGTATCCTAGTGAGCATGGGCCTGTCTGCTTTTATGCCCCCAAAAGTAAGGAGGTGCAAAGGGGCTCCAAACAGGAGGTATGACAAGAAAAGGGAGGTACGATGTGTTGTGTAGCAATGAAAACAAAACAAATTTATAAACCCCACCCAGTTTGCAACCTGGCTTATATGTTTAAGACAAAGGCATCTGGATAAAAATCAAAATCAACTAGGCAGACATCAGACTCACTGCATTTCCGGGATCAGGAGAAAGAATCACTTCCAAATACGGAGAAGACGGAGGAGAGGAGGAAGCTCCTCCTCCTTAACAAAACTTGCTTCATTCCCCAACCCCTTTAAGTTTGAAGGTAACCAGAAGCACCCCAAAATGCAGACCGCTGCTAACTAAAGTTCTCTAATGAGGTCCTGCCTGCATACCTAGCCTATGGCTTTGAATACTAAAAAGGACTGAACACCCTCAGGACCACCTACACATAACATACCAACAAAATGCCCTGGCCATCTTTTATGGGACCACCCTGGTGCTTGTGTCATGCAGTACCTTCCACACCATCAGATGAAATCAAAATAACCAAAATGACAACCATCCCCCTTCTCCAGGTGAGAACAAAGGAAACTTAAGGAGAGGGACAACACTTCTATAACACCTTCCTTTCCAGAGGAATCTTGCCCCCTTCCTTGGTAGGCCTCTCTGCACTCTCCACGAAGCATTCAGCTCTTCCCAGCCCATCCACACCTTATCCTTAACCACAACCCCCACGTATCATGTCAGAACTAGGAAGCTAAGATGCCACCTGCTTAAGGCCAATGTCATTGTAAGAGAAAGTCTGTACTTGCCATTCCCCATCTCTCCCTAAATATCTGAACTTAGATCTCTGTCAACACTAAGTGTTTTGATTCATAAAGACAGTATCTTCTCAACAGCGAGTCCACCATCCCACTAGTTCCAAGTGAAATCTGTGCAGGTACTGACAGTCCTGGAGAATGCCTTTCTCTTGATCTGTTGCCATTAAAACTCAGCTCTCTTCCCTCTGTCATTCAAGCAACGTGAGGACCATGCCATCTGCTTTAAAAGCAAAGGAACCTTTCCCATGACAGGCTGACAGGCCAGCTTCCCTGGAGACTGAGCTATAGAGAATTCTGAATCCTGGCACGCCAATACAAGCATATATGCTAGACTCAATAAGAGCCTTGTGTTACGAGCTATGTTTCTTTGTTACTAGCAGATGGTAAAATTTCTATCATCTGCAAAGTTGTTCCTGATTCTGTGAAAATTACAAGAACTAAACCCCTCAAATGTATGTCACCAAATGTATTCATTTATTTTGCAGCCAACGGCTACATTATTTATTATGTATTGCAGATGTATAACATTCCAGAAAATGAAGCTTTTGAATAAACTCCTTTTAAAAGACACTTATTTTTGAAATTAAAAAAATAGCTGATAAATAAAAAATGTAGTAAACACTTTCTGATCATTTCCCATTGATTTGTTTTTAATCTACAAATCAAGGTATTTTGTAGGGCTCAGACAAAAGCCAATTGTGCTGGTTAAATAGGAATAGATGTCCAAACATGATCTTATTGTCATTTCCAAAATTAACATTCTTTTTTTAAGATTTTATTTATTTATTTTTAGAGAGAGGGGAAGAAAAAGAGAGAGGGAGAGAAACATCAATGTATGGTTGCCTCTCACGTGCCCCCTATGCCCCCCGTACTGGGGACCTGGCCTGCAACCCAGGCACATGCCCTAGACTGAGAATCAAACTGTTGACTCTTTGGTTTGCAGGCCCCTGCTCAATCCGCTGAGCACACCAGCCAGAGCCAAAATTAATGTATTCTTGATCATATGTTAATAGTATGGAGCTAAATAACAGTAATACCTTCAAGCCTGATGGCTTCTCCCTTACACTGAGTTCAAAACATCTGTTTCTTAATTATCCTTACAATGTCCACTGAAGAAAGACAGAGATGCTAGATTTTGCTAGATTAACTTTTTTAAAGATCAGGAAACTTAGGATAAAAGTTGGATCATTAAAATGATGTCATAAAGAAGACATTATGTAAAAGGAACAGCAATGTCCAAAATTCTCTCTTCCTGTCTATCCTGGTGAGAGGAAGTGCCCATGAGCTCAGCAGTGGCCACACTTGCTACACCTTTAAGTCTACAAGCCCAGTGTTATTAAATAGTGATCATGAGCCCCACAGCAGCAAACAGAGCAAGCAAAACAAAGGGAAGCTATTCTTCACACAGAATGAACTAAAAGGAGAATTCTGGGCTATTATAATTTTTTTATATTTCCAAAACAAAAGACAAAAATCAGTCTCTCTCCACTGCACACATACACGGAACATAGAAAACTGAAATAGAGGACAGGGAAACAAAGAAATCATAGATTCTAATGTAAGCCAGATGGCATCACCTTTTTCATAAAATCCAATCCATTCATCGGCCTGCTCCAATCTTTGCCCAAGCTGCCCTACCAGAGAGAAGAGTCCAGAGCTCATGCAGCCCTCCTCCAGCTGGGCCCCGGGGTTGACCCAGCTGGTCCAGCTGGCCAGGAGAGGCGGCTCTCCTTCCTTCTGTGCTGATCTACACGCAGTCTCTTTAGACCTGAACACTTTCTCTAAGCAAAGTGAATTGGCCATGAAGGAGGCTTTCAGCCAAGGGTATAAATAGCCAACTGTACCCTTTGACAAGAATCATCAAAGTGTTCTATTCTTAAAAAAAATAATAATAATAATCCTACCTACTGGTGTATCTCCAGGCTGGGATCCAGGAACAAGTGAATTCAAAGAGAAGAGAATGAACAACCTCTCACCTATTTTTGAAAGAAGTTATCGTGTTTTCCGTGTTTAAAAAATATTGCCCTCTTCAAATAGCAAATAGAACTACAATTCACTTTAGTCCCAAAGCACTTCCTGAATGCCAAGGTGTTAGATGCTAGGGAGACAATTAGGGCTGCTGCTGAGAAGCTGACAGTCTCGCCGGGGTGTCCAAACCATGGCTCGTGGGCCGCATGCAGCTCAGGATGGCCATGAATTTGGTCCAACACAAAATCATAAATTTACTTAAAACCTTTTTTTTTCGCTCATCAGCTTTCATTAGTGTTTGTGGCCCACGTGGCCCAAACATGGCCTAAAACAACTCTTCTTTAATGCGTGGCCCAAAACAACTCTTCTTCTTCCAGTGTGGCCCAGAGGTGCCAAAAGGTTGGATACCTTTGGAAGGGGGAGAATGGAGAACAGGGTGACAGAGCCCATTCTGAGCAGAGAATGCTGACATCATGTGATGAGGAGCACAGGGAATCAGGAGTGCTTCCTGCAAGAGATCACCTTTGAGCTGGGTCTTGAGAAAGGAACAGATGGAGGAGCGAGAAGAGAAAAAGAAGAGCTTCAAGTTGCAGATACACAAATTACTATTAAGTGGCCTTTGCGAGTATACAGAAGAGGTGACCCCTGCCCTCCCCATGTCTTTAAACAGTATTTCCATTTCTTTGATTTGCTCTACCACTAACCTGTCATTGCTACCTCACACTACATAAGTTTATCTGATCCCTTGCTGAAAGCAGCTTTGGTGTGGAGTAAAGTAGTGAAAAAACTTTATTTGTAATTTGCATCAGGCCTGGCCTTGAATAGCCTGATCACAGAGGAGACAATCTTTTCAGTCATGGAACATTTACAGGCCTGGGACAACATGCTCACCTGTCCCTAGGGCGTGGACTGGCAGCCACAAGGCAAACAGGAAGAAGAAGAGGCACTAAATGGAGAGGAGAAGGATGTTTCCAAGGAACTCTCCTGCTCTTTGGAGCAGCAACATCAGAAACTGTATAATTAAAGAACTTAAACACTGCAAAGTTATAACAATTGCTTTAAATTTAATGAGTCAACTAATTAACATCTCTTGTTATTTATAAAGCAAATGATAAAAGGTCAGTAATTCTTTCCTAAGTCAGAGAAAAGCAAAGCTGTTGAAGTTTATTTGCAAATCCTCTCTAGTCTACAAACAGAACTGGTGGACTGAAAGAAAGGTGGCCAGGCAGAGATAAGATAATGCTGCAACCAGAGCTCGGAAAAGAGGCAAGTATCCTCCCAACTGGAGTCCTTCAGGGTCCTGAGTTGTTGTAGCCACAGTTGTGGTGGTGGTGGTGGTGGTGGTGAGGGCATTGGTGATAGTGGTGGTTGTGGTGGTGCTGAGGGCAGTCAAGACAGTAGTGGTGATAAGGTCAGTGAAGGCTGGTAGTGGTTAAAGACCTGCTGGGGAGTCAGAACAGGTCAAGAGTGAATATAACAGACCTTAAACCCTGAAGTACATCACTCTGCCTCTGCTCATTTACATTAGGCTTTTCCTTTTGAGTCAAGTAATTCCTTGCCCGTTTCCATGCCTGTTCACTCTATCTCCCCAATAGCATTATACCATTGCCTTATCATCAACTTTGTGTGACCCCCAATATTATTTCTACCATGGACATCTCAGAAAGGTCAGTCTAACCTTACTTGTTAGTCTCTGATGACCACAAAGGTTATCTCAATCTTAATCCAATCTGGAGACGGAGAGCATTGGCAGATCTCTAGAGGCCTTACGGCTGCTGATCTAATCTATGAGAATGGGAAAGGAACTGAAGGCGGATTATCCTATCATCATTTCCCCCATACATACCAGAGGTTTTGTGACACCAGGAAACAGAAGGGAGTCACAGAGTAACAAACATCCACATACAACTTTAGCCCACAAATATTCCAAAGAAAAACAGCCTTTTCTGATGATAATGCCACCTTCCCCAGACCCATCAGGCCCATATTAAATTTTGCTAGTAACAAAAACTTCCCTTTGTTACTACATGCAGTCACTGTACAAAGCACTCTGCATGCATTATTTCATTCCCTAGTTTTCAGAACCCTAAGAGACATTATCCCCATCTACCAGTGATGAAGCCGGAAGCTCTGAAGTTAGTTAGTATGTCCAAGTTCTACACCCAGGGAGCAAAAATCACTGGGGTCTGAAGTCAGGCAGTCTGGCACCAGAGACCAAATTCTTGGACTCTGCTCCACTGGCTCCCTGTGGAACTTGCTCACTGACAGGTTTTGACAAATGGGAACCCCATCCTTTGTTAGTAGAGCAGCCAGAAGGCTGTTAATTTTCAGTTCATGACAATTTCAGTTCATTCTTCTAAGATCTCCTAAGCATCCCTGGTTGATATACATTAACTTTAAGAATTCTTCTAAAACCTATAAAACGTAACTGGGATAAGCAATTCAAATGAGTCAGCACTAACAATTAACACTCAAGTCTCTGAATTCCGTACAGTGAATTCCTTAAGGATTATGGAACAGCACAGTAAACACATCTTACCATACAGCTAGCAAAGACAAGCCGCTGATGCAATATGGTGCTGGACACTTTTCAGCTCCTTACTGATCATTTACTGAGTCCCAGGTTCATGTTTAACTCAGTGGAAATGATGGCTGTTCCAAATCTCTCTTGTAAATACGCTCCGGTGAGATTTTAGATGGATGACAGATAAATGACAGCTTTGCACACGCAAGGGTTAAACACTGTTTCTGAAGGACCGGAAGTCTGAGTGCCTGAGAACAAGCGTAGGGTTCTAATGGAATTGTTCCATGAGAAATAAACTGCCAGGTTACATGACAAGCGAATTTCAAAGAGGCTTTCCATATGGTATAAACAGCAGAAGTTAATTTGGGTTTCTTAACAGGACTCTTTCCCATTACAATTTAAAAGTGCCTTGGGATGAAGCAATTCCTCTGATTTACCACCTCCTCCTTGGTAGAATATAGTGATGCAGCAGAGCTTCACAAAAGCAGTCACTTAATCCAATGGGCCTCACCTGCAAAGTTCCTACTATGCTGTTTCAAAGAGCGCACTGCCAGACAGCAGCAGAGCCAGCATCAATCACAGGGTCCACGATGAGGGGGAGACTTACTCCTGGGACTTTCCACGTTAGAGCCAATAAATTACTTTTCTTCCACCTAATGCTCAGTTAAATTTCAGTATAATTTTATAGCATTAGTTTCTAAACTTCAGCTCCTAGGCATTTTAAAACTGTATCAGGAAGGGTCCTATTTCATAGCAGCCTCTGTTTTAAGCATGGCGTCCCTCCATACCACTCCAGTGTGATCACGCAGAGTCATGGAGGTGATGCCTTAAGTCAGAGGCCACAAAGGGAGCTAAGTCAGTTGGGTCTGGCTCCTAAATACAAAAAGCACCAACACCCCAAATGTTAGCCCTTAAAGAGTGGTTCCTGCTCTTCCTGCATCCAAGTCCTTAACTTCTTTTCTTCCCAGAACCACTTATAAGAAATGGACTATCTGGCTGAAATGGGATTTCTGAGAAGAGAGAGTCTCCTTGGGCTACTGCAATCTGTTTAACTGAAATAGCATACCTATGAGGTACAGAACTAACCTAGGCTAGAATGAAAACAAAGAGCTAATTTTATGGGAAGGGGAGAATTAATGGGAATATGAGGGGGGATTCCAAAAAAAACAAGAATTTATTCATATAAAATTGTGTATTGATTATTACATATTTTAAACTTCAGCCACCTTCAAAGTACTCTCCATTTGATGCAATGCATCTATTGAGACATTTTTCCCACTGCTCAAAACATTTCTGAACTTGTCAATTTTGATGCCTTTTAGTGCTTCTACCATTTTTTGTTTCAACTCTTCCACATTGGCAAAACATTTCCCTTTGAGGACATTTTCATCCAGGAGACCAACAACAAAAAGCCACTCGGGCCGAAATTGGGTGAATAGGGAGGGGAGGGTATGGGCATCATGCCATTTTTCGTCAAAAACTGAATACTCAGCACAGTGTGGGTAGGCGTGCTCGTAAACTGCCCATTATGAAATGGGAAATTGTGTTGAAAGAGTCTTCAAAAAAATTTCATGGAAGCCGAATGCAACCTCTCACAGCAACACCAGCTGGTACACTTATATGAATGGGTTCCTAGAAAACTCACCTAGCAGGGGAAGCCTATACTACAAGAGGCCTGCCCTCCAGAAGATAATTATGATTTTGGGGGGGGGGTCCTCCCTCACAGTATAGTTCGGTATTAGGTAGCATGATTCCTCCAACTTTGTTTTTCTTTCTCAAGGTCACTGTTGCTATTTGGAGTCTTTAGTGTTCCATATAAATTTTTTGAATATTTGCTCCAGTTCTGTGAAATAGGTCATTGGTATCTTGATAGAAATTGCACTGAATCTATAGATTGCTTTGGGTAGTATGGACATTTTAATGATGTTAATTCTTCCTATCCATGAACATGGTATATGCTTCTACTTATTTGTATCTTCTTCAGTTTCTTTCTTCAGTGTCTTATAATTTTCCAAGTACAGATCTTTTACATTCTTGGTTAAATAAAATATATCCCCAGATATCTTATTCTTTTTGAAGCAATTTCAAGTGGGTTTTCTTAATTTCTCTTTCTAGGAGTTCATTATTGACATGTGAAAATGAAACTGATTTCTGGATATTACTTTTGTATCCTAGTAATTTCCTGAAATCATTTATCAGTTCTAGCAGTTTCTTGGTGACTCTTTCGGGTTCTTTATATACAGTATCATGTCATCTGCAAATAATGACAGTTTTACTAGAAGACAAATAATGACTTCTTCCTTTCCAGTTTGGATGCCTTTTATATCTTCTTCTTGTCTTCTTGTTGCAGGTAGGACTTCCAGTACTATGTTGAATAAGAGAGGCAAAAGTGGACATCCCTGTCTTGTTCCTGACCTAAGGGGAACACTTTTTTATTTTTGCCCTTTGAGTATGATGCTGGCAGTGGGTTTGTCATATATGGTCTTTATTACATTGAGGTATGTTCCCTCTATTGCCAGTATACTGAGATATTTTATCATAAATAGGAGCTGGGTTTTATCAAATGCTTTTTCTGCATCTATTGATATGATCATGTGGTTTTTATCCTTCAGCTTGTTTCTGTGATGATTTGCAGACATTTATTGATTTGCAAATATTGCACCATCCTTGCATTCCTGGGATAAATTCCACTTGGTCAAGAACTATGATCTTTTTGATATATTGCTGTATTCAGTTTGCTAATATTTTGTTGAGAATTTTAGCATCTATGTTCATCAGGGATATTGGCCTATATTTTCTTTTCTGTTCTTTTCCTTTTTTTTGGAGTGTTTCTATCTGAAACTGGAATTAGCATAATGCTGGCCTCAAAAATGAGCTTAGGAGTCTTCCCTCTTCAAGAATTTTTTGGAACAGTTTGAGAATGAGAGGCATTAGTTCTCAGAATTTTTGGTAAAATTCACCCATGAAGCCATTCAATCCAGGACTTTTGTATGTGGGGAGTTTTATCATTACTGCTTCAATTTCACTAGTTTGTGATCATCCATACAGATCCTATGATTCTTCCTAATTTAGTTTTGGAAAATTGTGTACTTCCAGTAATTTACTGATTTTGTCTACATTGACCAGTTTGTTGGCATATAGTTGTTCATAATATTTTCTTACTATCATTTGTATTTTTTGGTGTCAGTCATTACTTCTCTTTCATTTCTCATTTTACTTATTTAGGTCCTCTTTTTTTTCTTGATGAGTCTGGTTAAAGTTTTACCAATCAAAGAATCAGCTCTTGGTTTCACTGATCTTTTGTATTGTTTTTTAGACTCTTTCATTTATTTCTGATCTGATCTTTATTATTTCCCTTCTTTCACTCACTTGGGCTTTGTTTGTTGTTCTTTTTCTAGTTCCTTTAAGTGTAAATCGGCCTGTAATGCTGTGAATTTCCCTCCTAGGACTGCTCTCTCTGTCCCACAGATTTTGGGTTGTTGTGTTCTCATTTTCATTCATTTCAAGGTATCTTTTGATTTCTTCCTTGATCTCACCGTTAACTCATTCATTGTTTAATGACATGTTATTTGGCTTTAGCCATGTCTTTGTGTATTCTTCAGTTTTCTTCTTGTGATTGATTTCTAGTTTCATAATACTTTGGCCAGAGCAGATGCCTGATACTATTTCAATCTTCTTAAATTTATGGAGACTTGTTTTGTGCCCTAACATGTTATCTATTCTAGAAAATATTCCATGTGCACTTGAAAAGAATGCATATTCTGCTGCTTTGGGATGAAATGTTCTGAGGATATCCAGTAAATCCATTTGATTTCATGTGTCATTTAAGGCTGCCATCTGCTTGTTGATTTTCTGTCTGGATGGCCTATCTATTGAACTCCGTGGGGTATAAAAACATCTACTATAATTGTTTCTGTCAATTTGTCCCTTTGTGTCCATCAAGACTTGCTTTACATATTTAGGTGCTCCTATGTTGAGTGTGTAAATGTTTACTAGGGTTATAGCCTCTTGCTGGATTCCTCCCTCTATCATTATGTACTGTCCTTGTTTGTCTTTACTATAGCCTTGGTTTTAAAGTCTATTTTGTTAGATATAAATACTGCTACCCTAGCTTTTCCCCCTTTCCATATGTATAAAATACTTTTGTACACCCCTTTACTTTTTAGTCTGTGTATGTATTTTATTCCCAGATGAGTCTCTTGAAGACAGCATACATATGGATCTTGTTTTCTCATCCATTCAACTACCCTATGTCTTTTGATTGGAGCATTTAAGCAATTTACATGTAAAGTGATTATTGATAGATATATATTTATTGCCATTTTATTTTTTAACTATTTCCTCTTTTTCCTTTCTCTTTTTCTTCTTAAAGTAAGCCCTTTAACATTCATTGCAATACTGGTTTGGTATTAACAAATCCTTCACCTTTCTCTTCTCTGGAAAGCTCTTTATTCCTCCTTCAATTATAAATGATAGCCTTGTTAGGTATAGTAGCCTCGGTTGTACATCCTTGCTTTTTATTACCTTGAATATCTCATGCCAATGCCTTCTGGCTTGAAATATTTCTGTTGAGAAATCAGATGAAAGTCTAATAGGAGGACCCTTGTTGGTAAATAACTGCTTTTCTCTTGTAGCTTTTAAGATTCTCTCCTTGTCTTTAAGCTTTGTCGTTTTAATTATGATGTGTCGTAGTGTGAACCTCTTTGGGTCTGCCTTGTTTGGGATTCTCTGTGCTTCCTGGACTTATATGTCGTTTTCTTTCACCAAGTTAGGGAAGGTTTCAGTCCCTACTTCTTCATTACTTCATTACTTCTTCAGATAGGTTCTTGATCCCTTGCTCACTCTCTTCTCCACTGGTATTCCTATGATGCAGATGTTGTTACACTGCATGTTCTCCCTAAAGTCTCTTAAACGATCCTCTTTTTTTAAATTCATTTTTCTTCTTGCTGCTCTGATACAGTGTTTTTTCTCTCTTGTCTTCCAAATTGCTGGCATGATCCAATGCTTCATCTAACATACTGTCTGTTCTTTCCAATGTATTTATTGCAGATATTGCATTTGTTATTTCTGACTGGTCCTTTTTAATGATTTCTATGTCTTTTTTCATGCTGTTGAGCATCCTTATAATCATAAATCTAAACTCTCTAACTGATAAACTGTTTGCCTCCACTTCATGTAGCTCCTCTTCTGGAGGACTCTCTCATTCTTTCATTTGGGACCTGTTTCTTTGTTTCCCCTTTTTGGCTGCCTCTTTGTGTTTGTTTCTGTGTATTAGGTAGATCTGCAAAGACTCTGGTTCAAACCAATGTCAAATGCTGCCTGTGACTGGCCCTGGACAACTTGTTCATAGCTATCAGTGATTCATAGCTTGTCACTCCTTTTGCTGGGCCTGGGTGTGCACTGAAAGAACCAAGCTGCACACCAGGACTGGTTTTTACCAACACCTGCCCCAGGGGAGGGTTAGCTCAAGTCTCAAAGCACCCAGAGATCCACCTCCATCTGCAGGCTGCTTGTTAGAATTACTCAAGCTGTACTCCTCACCAGAGCTTAAGCACAACAAGGTGGAAAGAGAGGGATTCCTACAGGTGGGGCTACTGCTTCCCTTCAGGCTGACGCCACATAGAGAGAAGTGCTGTGTCCAAGAAAGATGGCTTCTGCAGTATGGTGAATGACTGAGCACAAGGTCCCTGGTGGCTGACCCTTAAGCTCTCTCACCCAAAGCTACCAAATTCAGACTCTCCTTATCTCAGACTCTACTTGAGCTTATGCAGCTCAAGTCCACCTGCTCTCCCTCTACCAGAGCCCAGGATAAGTGGCTGCAAACAAGATTTTGTGCATTGGTCTTTTAAAAGGGGAGCTGTGTCTCCAGTAATCTCTCCCTGGCAGACAGAAACATTTTCACAGCCAAATGTTAATATGTGGGTACCTTTTCTGGTTCTGGTGCTCTAAGCTGAGGAACCCAGCTTACAGTTTAGACCCCACACTTCTTCTGGGGAACACGTCCTGCAGCTGAGATATGCCTCCAGAACTTCAGCCCTGTTGTACCTCTGCATTTCCTACCAGTCCCAATGTGGTGATGTGGTTTCTTCTATAAGTCCTTGGTTATAAGGTTTCCCTCCAGCTAGTCTTAAAGCTGGCTACTCAAGATGACTTTTCTATCATTTAGTTGTAATTTCTATTTGGTCCTAGGAGGTTCGTGTAGCTTCCACCTATTCCACCATCATCTACCATAATTACATTTCTTATACCAAGTATCTGAATCCTCCATTAAACACCTAGTTCCACAAGAAGAGGGCTTAGGTCTACTTTCTGTACAATGATATTCCCAGCATCTAGAATATTGCCTGACATAGAGTGGGCATTGAAAAATAATAGTTTAAAAATACATGCTAAATTATTTTTTCTCCTTCCTTTTCAAAATTTAGCCAATATACATGCCACAGTTTGAACTAACAGAATGAAAATGCATTTGATCCTGGATCTCACTATGTCTTGTATGGTTACAGAATATGGTTATAGTATAACAGAATATGGTTATAGAATATGGTTACAGAATAACAATAAGGATCACAATAATAGTAATATTGGGCAACTGTCTGGTATGGGGCAGTTTATAAAGAAAGCTTTATTTGTTATTTTATGTATGCCTAACAACAAACCTATTACATAGCCTTTATTTATGCGAAACCTAACATTTCAATAAATGAACATGTAAATATAAAAACTGAATAAAATCTGTGTGCCATAAATATTCTTGTGTTCCTTTTACAAACACCTTTCATCAATGCAAAAGTGGGTCTTAGAAAATTTAAATGATTTGCCCAAACAACAATATTAGAATCAGAATTCTATGTTCCAAGGCATTTCTGGATATTACAAACAACTAGTTTTTAAAATAATACATTTTTATTAAAAATATTAAATAAACACTTACTACACACAGTGGAAGCTACACATAAAAAATGTTCATGGCCCTGCTTCAATACAGAGACTCTTTACGACACTAACTACCCAAGGTGAAAACTTTGTAGTCAATTATGCTTGACTTAAGGGAAAATGTTAAGAATTATGAATTATTTGAACTCCATAGTTCTATAATTCATTCTGTGCTAGTGACACTAAAGATGATTAATTCTAAAAATCCATGTACCACAGTGTCAGAACACCAACAAGTCCTCCTATCGCTGATGTATCATGCACAAGTCTCAATTTTAATTAGACATGGGATCTATCCTAAAAATATTTATTTGATCCCTAGAACATTAGAAATATTATATTATGAGGATGCCTAACATGATGACAATTATCACAATGCTTTAACAATGTTGTAAAGATGGTACTCATTAAGTTTTCTCTGACAACATATTTGCTTCATGTTATCTTAAAATGTCTTCATTCCCTCCTCCCTTTTTCCTTCCCTCTCGTCCTCCAATTCCTCTTTTTATGTTTCTCATGTATACCCATACACAACAGAGTAAACCCAATGCCAAAGGTAATACAGGCAGCTCTGTGATACGAAGATAAATGTATTAATGTGAAGAAAGCCTATGAAGAAAACTCTTCTCTCTCAAAATGTTGTGCATAGAACAAAGACTTAGGTAATCTAGATTGGTAGGGTTGGGCAGTTAGTGTCACACAATATAGGGGGAGACAGGTGACATCTCACTTCTCTCCTCATCTTTGATTTCTGCAAGTTCATAATCAATTAGCCTTCTACTTAGTGAGCAGAAGCATTCCATTCTGTGGGCTTCTGTCTTCAATTCCTGGCTTTCTGAGCCCTTTAGGTGCCTCCTCCCCTGCCCTAGACTTTTAGAGCTCACAGCTCAGAATTAATTAGCTGAGAACAATTTCTAGCTCACAGTAGGCACTCAGTTACCATTTGCTGAATGAATAGATGGATGGATGGATGCATAAATTACCAACCCACTCCTTTCAATGAATTGCCAGTAAGGATAAACAATACTGTGAGTAGATTTGTCTGGTCGTCTTGGGACAGTAAAGCACATGCTATGATACGTAAAGCCCTTTTGAGTACATTCTGAAAGAAATAGTCTCAAGGAGTTGATAGATTATTTTATCAAATAGTTTTTTAATGATTTGCACAAGGAGAAATAAAAGTGGTCATGTTGTCCTTTTATAATTAAAAGTCTAAATGCATTAATGGAAGATACTGTCATATCTCAATGGGAAACATACTTGATAATTACTGAACCTGAAACTTTCCTGAATAAAAAGCAAATGATTTAGGGTCTCGACTTGGGTTTACAGAAGAGGCAACATTGCAAATCATCCCACTGAAGAAGAATATTTCCTACCACTGGGCCCATAACTTCCAAGGACTTTCAAAGATACTAACAGTGGGTCAGGAATGGGCAGACCCAGGTAAGGTCCAGTCATAAACAAGCTGGGAGCCATTACTTGCCCCAGGCCCTCATCTCAAGCAAGATTATAAAACCAATCCATACATTGATCAGTGGTTGGTAAAAAGCAAATAAGGTCATGAATGAAGAAGTCTGAAACTGTTAAAGTGCTCTGCTATGGTGAAACATTATTAATTATCTGGATGAAAGGTGACTAAATATCCACGATGCAGGAAGAAATATCACTCCTTACCACATCTCAGATAGGTGGCCTGAGTGAGCTGTCCCTAAAAACGACTTTGACCAAGGCATTTCTTATATAGGAACATGCCATTCATATTTAGGACTTCACTGCAGTATTATTTAAATTACAAAACAAAAACAAATATAAAGCCAATTAAATATCACACTTAGAAGACTGGTTAACAAACTACAGTACTTTACATGGAAGGCCATGTAGCCTTGGATGGAGGGGAGCAGAGTGTATAGGCACAGAGATTATCCAACACATACTTATATATTAGGTGAAAAGAATGAGCTATATAAAAGCATGAATGATATCTCTTTCATGTAAAATAACATGTATATTTATAGATCAGCCACTTTCAACCTTTTTCATCTCATGGCACATATAAACAAATCACTAAAATTCTACAGCATGCCAAAAAATATATTCTTGCCAATCTGACAAAAACATAAGTTAAATTTTGATTCAAGCACAACAGAAAGCTATTGTTGTGTTGGCTACTGTCATTTTTTACTTGACCTTCTAAGGGAAAAAGAGGTCAGTGCCCCTGACTAAATAATCAAGTACTGCACGTTTTAAGAATTCTTGCAGCACATTGGTTGAAAATCACTGTTACACATATATGAAAGTTTAAAAATAGTTGTCTCTGAGGTAAATGATGGAGTGGCAGGGTCTGGAAGGAATTTATATTCTTCTGTCTTGCTTGGATGTTTTACAAGTACTTTTTAAAATAAAAATCATTTATTTTTAAAATATTGACAGTGTAAAGTTTTAAACTGTTCTTCCCCTTCTGAACCAACTGTAAACATGAAAAATGTAAGGCAATGATTACCAAGTACAGCATGAGATTATGTGCTACACTGTACCAGGATCCTGGCTCTCCCACCAAACCAGGCCTGTTTTCTCCGCTTCCCTCCTACCCCTCTCAGTTCCATGCCCCAAGGACAAACTAATCTCTCCATAAACCTAAACTCAGACTTTAATCCAACCAAACTGCACACTGAGCAAGGACTTTCTGAATGTCTCAGTAATCCCACTGTATTTAGGCATGCGAAAACATTTGCCATATTCATCCTAATAGCACTTATGATTGCATTCTCCAGTACTTGCATAATCCAGTTTCAGATAAACATTCTTCATAATTCCCACAAATAACTCAGAAGACACCAGGTCATCTGATACCAGGGATAGGAACATGTCCTTATGAACTCAAGTTGTCTGCTTCTTCTAAGAGGTACAGAACCTTAAGACCATAAACCTGGATACAGAGGCATCTGGAAATTTCAATTTATAGTGGAACAGCACTATATCTCAGAAAGGGTGTACTGAACTGCTAAGGCCCTCCAGGAACGATGAACTCTACTCTCCTGGCTACAGATTTGTTCATGTCCACTCTGCACCCTGTCCATCCCCCTTGCCCAAACCTCTCCTCGCTTCTAATTTCACCAGTGCTCTTGGGGTTTTGTATGGTACTCTCTTACCCAGTCAGATTTTACTTCCTGTTTGAGAAATACTATTGATTATATTTATTATTTCTTTTCAAGTTAGTAAATAAAATTAGAATTTTGTATTAAAAAGAATTATTCTTCAGATTCTAATGTGTATTTTCTTTGTTTCAAATATTTGTATTTTAAGCAGTTCTCTCTGACAAGTATTTACAAGTCTTACAGAGCAAGGAAATTATCCTTAATAAATTCAGAACTATCAACATTAATATTAGGCATATTATATTTCCTTAATCATAAAGACTGTGACTATTAGCATCTCTTTATGCTATGAAAGTATTGGTAATTCTGCAACTTCAATGTGCCATTTACTACCCATGTTAATTATTTTGTCAGGCATAAATTCATCAAACAATGATAAATATGCAAAAATTGCATAGCCTCAGTAATAATTAGAGAAATGCAAACCAAATCAACGTAAAACCATTGTTGCGTGCCCAATTTGAAAAGTTTATTTTTTTTCTCAATGAACTGGAAAAATATTCTTCAATTCTGATAAGAGTTGGGTGACAATGGTATGTCCCACATGGCTCGGAGAGTGTACATCAGAACAAAGTTCCTAAGAACAACTCTACATTTTGTAACACATATTCCAAACCACTGAAAAGGACCTTCTGCCTCACTAATCTCATCGTCGGAATCTGCCCGAAGCACAATACATCACCACAATGATGGGCGTAGCATGTCAAAGGGAGACAGAAGCCGACTGAAAAAGCTTCCGATGACCACAATGGAAAAATTTGAGCAATAAAATAAAGTAGTATGGGATTATAACCCAAAGTATAAAATAAATTCCCATGAGTGCATACTGATAAAAAGAGATGGTTAAATAAATAAAGAGAGAGAGAACAGATAAATCTCCCATGCAGAATAACTCCAAACAATTTCTCATTCACCTTTAGGGAGGTGAAGCTTAACTCCACACTCCTTGAGAACTACAGCTACATGCAACCACATAAGTGTGTCTCACAGACACAAACTGAGTGGAAGAAGCAATACAGAGAAGAGTACTTTATAATTCTACCTGTACAATATATAAAAACAAGTAAACATAAACCGGAATGCTGGGATTCAGGATGATGACTCTCTCTGAAGAGAAGAGAAAAGATAATGATGGAAAGGATAAAGAGATTTCTGAGATTCTGGCAATACTCTGTTAAGTTTGATTTATGTTCTGTCAATGATCTAAACAACTCAATGGATTAAACTTGATCACTAGTGCACACGAAGCATAAAACCAATTTCAGTTCAAAAAAACAAACAAATCCAGAAATTGATTTCGATGTAATGCAGGAATCAGTTTAATTTTCTTCCTTATCATCAGCCAAATAACCTGGCACTATTAGTTAAAAAGTGTGGTTTTCCCATTATTTTCCCAAATGTGGTTCTGTTCCGGGACTCTCTTTCCAATTCCATTTATCTATTTTCTATCCCTGTGCCAGCACTCATGTCTTAATTACTACAGCTTTATAATGAAATCTTGATATCTAGTGGAGGAAGTCCCACAACCTTATTCTTTTTCATGATTATCTCAGTATTTCTGATCTTCTTTTTCATACATAATTTTGAAATCGGCTTCTCAATTCCACACAATTCTACATACAACTGCAGGGAGCTCCTCTGGGGACGAGTGTGCATGTCCTTGGCTATGTCATCTCCACATTTCCTCCCGTGGCAAACATGGAGTCATGGAGAGAGGGTTCACCTTCTCCCAGGTTCCTGAGTGGGGTCAATGTCCCAAGAGCTCCCATGCCCACTGACACATTATGAACACATAGCATTCGCAATAAATAAACCTTCATTATTTTAAAAAATATTCTATGGCACTAAAACCTCTGTGGCCTTGGGGTAGGAGGAGGGGTTAGAAGAAAAAGATTAAAGATGAACTCTGGATTTATTTTAAATATCTGAGCTACAATCTGCTTATTGCATAAATACTGACACACACAAATACGGGACACATGAGTCGGTATTTCTGTATGGAACATCTGAGTTACTTGCAACTCACTGAAATTAACTCAAGCCATTTACCAGATGGCAAATCCTGGAAATAAATTTAAAATATGCAAAAAAAAAAAATACTGTCTCATTTTTACATGAAACACAGAATACCTAAGTATAACTTCATATTTTAATTTTGAGAAGAGGAAACAACATAGAATTTTTATTTCTTATATTGGCTTTGAATGATTATCAATTCTGACTTGCACAAAAGTCTATGCTTTGTAAACCAGTCAGTATTTTCCATTTATGATTTTTATTTGGTAATAGAAGCCATATGGGCTAGGAAATCATTAGGATTAATAAAAAAAAGAGATGCAAATTCTTACACTATTACATGTCCTGGAACTTTTTAAGAACCTCTGCAACAGCTTTTTGTAAATCAAATTAAGATTTACTATATAATAAAGTTATATAGTAATAACATACAACCTTTATCTAAAGTCACATGATTCTTCAACATTTATCCTTGCTACACTGCAGCACATAAATAATGCAAGAGAATTCTCTTGATTCCTATTATATAGGACACGGAATTATTTTGATTTAATTCTTGATAAGAAATGAATCAGTAACTTGTTACTTTAGACTGACAAATCAATATCAAATGCTTGCTGGAAGACTGGGTATCCCTCTAGTCATACAAGCAGCTTTAAAAACTGAAATATTAGCACTGACAGAGAGATTGCTCTATTTGGTTTCCAAAGGCTTTCTTGTGTGACTTTATGCTTAGTTTTATGCCAAAGAAAATCAATTTCTTTACTCAACCTGTCAATCAGAAAACATATTTAAAAATACTGAGTTTATTGGAACATATAAAAAAGTACATTGTATAATAATGTAAGATGAAATGGAAGTATCAAATGGCATTACACATAAAATGTACACATAATAATAGAATTAACATAAATGTATAACAGAATTAACATACATATGAATGTAGACTTACATGCAAAAAATTTATAAATTAAAACTGACAAAAATCAGTTGATCACATTTCTTCCCATCGTCAGTGTTCAAATAAACAAATCTATTTTCAATTCAGAATTTTTAAAAAATCATTAGAATAACCAGCTTTTCCTAATACAATGAAAGTCCACAGAAACTTTGGTGGGTTTTTTTTTTCAATCTGCAAACACTAAATTTCCTAGCAGAATGATAATGCTGGCACATTTACATAAGAGTATCAGTGAAGAAAACATTTTTCTCTAAAACAAAAAGACTAAGTGACTCCAAATTTCACTTTACATAACAACCAAGAAATACAGATGTCTGGATTTTGATCTAGTGCCAATAAAAGAGAGTCCCAAAAAGGTATATATTGGAAACCAAGGTAGAAAGCAACATAATACAATGACCTAATTATTACCCACGTTCCCTCATTCCATCAAGGTTCATTCAAGCTCACCATGCATGAAGTATTAAATGCCATCCATGTTCATTGCCTCATACTTTCTTTTTATTTTTATGGATGAGTATTATCAAGAATCAAGTCCTAGCTCTGAAAAGTGAAGTCTGACCAAGGAAAGGAATCAGATTCTTTCTTATGCCAATGTCCATTCACCTGGTGATCATCATGTCCCCTAACCTGAGCATCCTCAAGCTACCAGGAAGGCAGTGTACTGCCCTACACACCACAAGCCATGCACACCTGGGTACCAACATGGCTTTCTTCACTATGGCTATGGTCAACTTCCTTCATGCAAATTTTAGTCTTCAAGCACTTGTGCAGTCACATCTATGCCCAAGTAGAATATGCTTTGAGGATGTTCAAATCAAGAGCCAATCTTACTTTACACCAACTCTGTCAAAACAAAGATGCTTAGGAAGCATATATCACCTACATATCAGCACTCTGCATCAATCTATGCGAAAGTAACCCTCACTGAATGAGTCAACCTTTTTCCCTATCTAGGAACACTGTTAGTGTACAAGGGACTCCCACGTGTGAATGAACCATATTAACTCAACAGGAGTCATCAGACATATCAATTATGAATAAAAATGATTGCTGCAGAGTACATTGACTCTTCAGCGAACAAAAGATGGTCAAGTTTCTATAAATGAAGCAACCTAATCATTTTTAACCAGTTTCAGTGGAGAAGCTTCCGGGTACATATACCAGAAAGTATGATATAATGGGAAGAACACTACTTGGTCACAGGGTCAGCATTTTAGTTCCCAGCTCAGTCATTTATTTTAACATGACGAGCAGGAACCTTCCTTTTCATCTATGTATGCTCAGTACCTAACACTGCTCAGCCCTCGAGGAGTATTTGTTCAATGGAAGAACAAGAAAATATATTTTTGTGACCTTAGACTCCTAATGTCTTTCAATATAAATTTCCAGATCTGTAAAAACAAGGACATAGTAATATATACATGCCTTCTATGCATTGTTGTGCAGATCTACGGTTGTTGTGACAAAGAAGTGGATTAATAGATATTGGTTATATCTATTTAAATAGTTATCTGTTAACCATAAATTATTTACAAAGATAAGTTCTAAGTGAAGAAGCATTATTGCAATGGGGAAGTGGGGAGGGGGTGGGTAGTAACAAGGGTACTTCAAGGTACATGGCCTTCAAAGCCCAGATTTCTCCTTTGTCCCTTGAACCACTTAATCTACCTCTTGGTCTGCAAAGATGTTCAATCCACTGAGAGAGGTAATTGATATGGTTCTTATCAAAATTGAAAGTGTGTGCCAGGCTCTGAAAAAAAGAAGTGCTAAAGAAAACTTTTCAACTCTTCCCTGACAATGATCTCATTAACATGGACAGCACCAGCATTCTTGCAATGCCCTAGGTTTGAAGGGCTTGACGTTTACCTGTCACATCCCATTCCTTCTATTCACTAACCCTGGGATGGCTCTAGGCCATTATTATCTTACCGACTTTTAAAAAACCTAACTTCATATCACTGCAAATCCACATTGGGGTTTGGGGTAAATAATAAAATATTTGGGAAAAAATGTTTTATTATACCTAACATTTAAAATAAACTCCAACAGATTAAAGATAATTGTTTTAAAATGAAGCAACAATACAACAAGGAGATAATACAGGCAAATATGTGATCTTGGAAGGGGCTGACATTCCTAATCATTACAGCAATGAAAAAGAATGCAAAAAACTTTGATATATTTAACCATGTAAAAATTATACACTTCTATATATCATAAAACACCCACAAAGTTAAAAGATAAACTGGGGGAAGGATATGAAACATATGAGAAAAGAGATAATAGTCTGACTATATATAAAGAGTTCTTAGAAATAAAGAAAATTATTTTAAAAAATCAGATAAAACCGAGTTAGGAAGTCAGGCAGAAAAAGACAAATAAGATATGATTTCACTTGTATGTGGAATCACAAAAACAAAGTAAGCAAGCAAACAAGATAAAAACAAACTCAAGAGTCACAGAGACCAAAAAGATGGTCACCAGAAGGGGAGCGGGGATAAGTGAAAAAGATGAAGGGCATACAGTCAATAATATTGTGATAAGTTTGCATGGTGATAGATGATGCCTATAATCAGTGGGATGATCACACACTGTAAGGCATAAGAATGTCAAATCGCTATATTGTATACTTGAAACTAATATAATCAATACAATATTGTATACCAGCTACATTTAATTTTTTTAAAAACTGAGTTAGGGCAAGAACAGTAAATCACAAAAAAATAAAAATAAAAGAGATGAGGAAAAGATATAAAAATAACCAAATATGGGGAAGGGGCTCAGATTACCAGTAATTTTTTAAAGGAGAGAACTAGAAATATCATTTTCCCCTATCAAATAAGCAAAGAGCTAAAAAATACAATCTTCAATCCTAACAACAGAGCAGGATAGCAGGAGGTCTCATATGCTCCTGCTGATAGCAAAACAGGTCAAATCTTTCTGGAGGGAAATTAATTTGGCAACATATCTAAAACTATATAAAGGCTTACATCCTCCAATTAGAAATTCTATTTTTAAGAATTTTTGCTAAAGGAATTATCAGTGACATATGCAATGAATTCTATACAAGAATGTTCACCATAGCACATGGTATATGTATATAACTAAGTATTATGAATCTGTTTTCATGGTAAATGTAATGATATTTAATGATAAATGCACACAATATCAGTGAAAATGCAAGATTCAAAACTATACAACAAGGTATGATCCACATATGGGAGGAAGGTAAAATATGAAACCTCACATTTTATATGTATAGCCCCATGAGAAAATCAATGAGAGTATTCTCAACATCAACCTTGAGTGTTGCTGTGGTTTTTGGTTTTCAGTTGTTTGATTTGGGTTTCTGTAGACTTGGAAATGTCAGGAACAAAGGGAAGACTTTCAAAGTCAATGTTTCAAATTACAAAACTCTTGGCTTCATTTCTTCTCACCCCAGAAATACTCATCAAGTTATTAAGGGAAAAAAAAAAGGGAGGAAATGGCAAAGACAATACCGGAATCATTCTTCTGCAATGAAGCCACTTCATGGGGTCCTCCAAAGGACACAGCAGAGCACCCATGGACACCTGGGTTGAGTGCGTATCTCTACCATATCCTGCTGCTTTCCTACCACATTAATGTACGTTCCTACTTGCACAAATTTCAGCCAAACACATCACCTGGCCCCTTACTCTCTCCAGGATTCTGGTCTTCAGCATCAGTCAAGTTGACTTAAAGTTTCCTCAAGTTGAAAACAATCTGGAGAGAGAGACCAAGATGCTCCCAAAACAATGTCCAAGTGTGTACACAGCAAAAAGAGAAGGGTAGCACATAGCAAAAGTATTTTACAGAAAGACCCAGAAAAGAGTAAACAATCTCAACCGCTTTGTGGACTCACAGTACAAAGAGAGTTTTGATTTTATTTCTCAGGTATTTTGTAAGGATTGAAGAGAGCAAGGGAAAGACATCTCACAGCTTGCAGTTGGGGGCAAAGAGGCTGGGATCCAGTCCAAAATCTTCCCGTGATTCCACCCGTGACACATATACGCACCAACGAGACTTCAGTGCAACAAAGCAGTCAAAGGATTGAACTTCTATGGGTCATGGAACTATGCCACATGTTTATTTTCTTCTTTACAGTTCTACTTATGAATTTTTTGAAATTACTGTAATTTGCTTTTATAATGGGAAAAACTATTATAACAGTGCTTACAGGTAAATGAAATACCACCTTCATTATGCCACTTTTCTGTTCACAAACCTATAATGGCTTCCTAGTAGCTATCCAAATTCACAATTTTTCAAATATGTTCTACCACACTTGACGTCCAGAACCTTCCCCACGACAAAGAAGCTATTCCCACGCCTCCCGTGATCTTCCTCTTCCCTCCTTAGCTCTGTCCAGGTGGGTCTCCTCCACGGGCTTCAGTCTAGATACACAGGACTGCGCCCCTGCGCCTGGTGCTCTTTTCGGTACACATGCCTCTGTTAACCTTCTTACTCAGCTTGAAATTCCTCTTCTGTCTCTTCTCCCCAGGTCCCACTGACTGTGCCCATTACTGAAAGGCCCCTCCTCTCCTCTAGGAAGCAGACTGCTGCCTCCTCCTTGTTCCAGGCACCTTGGGTTCGTGTCCCTAAGATTCGTTTTCACATCTCTCTCAGGAGACCGAGAGTTCTGAGGCAGGCACTCATCTTTGCTCTCCCCGAACCTAGATCAAAGGGGCACTGAATAAATGTTTGTTAAATTGAGTTTTCATCTTAACTTTTCTATTTCTTACAGTGTTAAACTGAGTTTTCATCTCAACCATTCTATTTCTTTAAAATATCCATACACAGATTTATAAGAATAATTCAGCCTAGCAAGCATCTGCCTCGATGCTACCGACCATTTAAAATCCACTGACTGCCACACCATGCTCTCCAACTGGAACTGCACCTACCTCCTGTCCCTCAGCCACCACCCTGTCTCCTCACCCTTGTCGTTCTTTCACAGAAAGCTTTCCCTCCTCACCAAACTCTGCTGACTGCTCCCCCATTCTCTTCTGTCCTTACTTTCTCTGCTAAACCTTTCTAAACCTGTGGTCATTTGGACTCTGTTTGTTCAACACTATTAAGTACTAAGATAATTGTTGCTTAGAGCCTCCCCCATTAGACCATAATCTCCTTAAAGAAAGAAAATGTGACAAACAACTTGGAATTCCATTTCCCTTGAGTCCCTGGCACAGCCCTTCACACAAAGAGGGAGCTCCCTGCCCAGTGACACCAGCATTCCTTTGCTCCGAGAAAGACTCCAATCCAGCTAAGAGGCCATTATTTCACTAATTCAGCCGCCATACATCACTGAGCTTCAAAAGTCCCAAATGGTCTTGGAGACCTCCCTCTCATCAGTAAGGGGCAAAGAGAGAACACTCTAATAGACCACTTTTCTAGTCATTAGGAGTAAGAGACGATGTTCTACTTTTGCATTCTTATCGCTTACAGCAGAGGACCACCACAGGCCCCTGATGAAAGCAGGATGTTGAGGTGGTGGCTAAAACTGATGTCGGCATGTCCGGGTCTGCAGCACGTGTCCCCCAAGAGCAATGCAGACCTGAGACTGTAAAGCACTTGCTTATTTATGTGATATTTAAAGGCTAGTCTCTTCTATAAAGGGTTTTCTCATGAACCACCACAAGTGAAAGCAGTGTTAGAAAACATGGGTTCAGGGCCTTGGGAAGTGTTGTTTTGTTGGACTGGCTGAGAAGTCAGCCTGAACCGTGATGGGACAGATCCCCTGAGAGGAGAGGACCCACTGGGCTGCATGTGCAGAGGGGAACAAGGAGGTGGGACTGAAGGGTGAAACTTCAATCGGCTGGGGACTACGCTTTCTGACTAGAGTCAGACACACTTAGGTTGTAATTGTAGTCCGTCACATACTGCAGCAGGTTTCCTAACCTCAGTATGTTTTCCCTTTTATTAGGATTTATAAAGTAAAAAGTAATGAGAGTTTTCATGAAATCTAAGACATATAGGCATATAAGGAACAAATTTTAAACCTTTCTTCCCTTTCCCTCTATTACCACCCTGTCCAATCCAAACATCTTTCTGTGTCCCCAGTTCAACAGAATAATGCAAGAACTAAATCTTATCAAATTCTAGTCTATGAATTCTAAAACAGATACACTTCCATTTCCACACAAACAGCTCCTAGTCCTGCAAAGAACTGCATCCTTCTTGAGCACTTTGAACTTCCTAATAAACCAGTGCAAAAGAAATCCTGAAACACTCTAGGTGAATATTTACTATCCATATGCCTCCCTCCTAACTGGAAAGACTTCAACTTGAATAACCCTGGCATTTAGCAATTCCTTCCTGCTACATGAAAGGCAGTGTGGAATGGCAGTGTAAGTGCAATGCTTGATGTCTGTACGTCGGAAATGGGACCCAGTTCCACAACTTGCCAGACATCTACCTCTCAAAGATGATCAGGGTCTTTACCTGTAAGCTGGGCATACTACACATCCTTTCTGTATCTTTTAACAAAGAAATTGCTCCTGCACTATAAGATATTACTCAAGTAAAAACAGCAGGATATATTGATACAATGAAAGAAAAACTGGTATGAATAACAAAACATTAAAATCTATACGGTAGGTTCTGTAGAGGCTCTAAGTATTTGGCTCCACTACTACCAAATGTTATTACTGAGATTCATAAAAAGTAACAAACTCTCACAATTTAAAAACACATATGAATTAAATTTGAATGTGTTAGGAGTGTTTTAGTGGTTGGTCCTCTTAAGAGTGATGAAAGGATCTAAGTTACCAGTTGCAAACATCTCAGAACCTTTATTTATTGTACACAGACTCAATGACAGCTCTTCCAGCCAAGGGACTTGTCTGATAGGGTCAGGCTGGCACTTGGGCTCACAGTCAGCCCAGTCAAATCCTCATCAGGGTAACAGCTTCCCTCTTCATCACCTTGAGAGTTAAACCAACCCAGGTCTCTCCCTGATCTTCTGAAACAAGGCCAATGCAGAGCTAAAACCATGTGCAAAAAAAAAATCATCTCATAAGCATTAAAGTCTTGTGTGACTGATGGCTCTACCAGTAGAATGTCAGCAAAGAAGCTTGGTAACAGCCTCCTGAGCTTATGGTATTTTCCAGTTTCACAAAAGTAGCCAATAGGTTCATATAGAAAATATGAAATGGCTCTCACTGCAAAGGCTTGGCTATGATCACCCTTGAACTTCAGGGAGCAGGGTGTTTTTGAAATACCCTTGGAAAATACCTCACTCGTAAGGAATGATTATCAAAAATATGCTGGGCATTCTCAATGCTTATGTAAAAGTGTAATATAAAGCAAAATATTCTGTTAACAGTAAAAGAAGTGTCATGATTTTAATTCTGGAATGCTAAGTCAACCAATCTTATTTTGTGTTCAGATGACAGGCAGACAGCTGAAGCTAGAGTTTATGCTTGTCCAATTAATCAGATAACCTCCATGCCATTTATCCTTGGAATTGGCGTTAGAAAAGCCCCCACACCCCCCCCAAATCATATAAATTCCATGGTTTCCTAGTCATTAAATCCAAGTTGGCCTATGCTGATATGTCATATTTTGACATGTAGCCACAAGGGATACACAATCAAAATTAAGAGGCGACCTTAGCTAAAATTGACATGCCCCTCTCCAATGAACAATTTATGCCACACATAGATAAAAATATGTATCTTCTCCAAATAATGAATATTAAACTGTTAGAAACACAGAGATATAGAATTCATTTGTTCATTTTGTATAAAATGTTTCCTTTGTCTTTTAACCCAATATATTAAAGGAGTATTCACACCATAGCAAGTACACAGGCAATTATTATGTATAATTACATACAGATTTCACTACTACTATAATCATGGTATTTATTGAATAAACCTGCAGTGCTAATAAAATCTTGTTCTTTTATTGCTTAAAACCACCCATGGCTTCACTCTGCATTGAGAATAAACACCAAACTCCTTAGCATCACCTCCAAAGCTCCAGCCATGCCCCCTGTCTAAGCTCATCTCATACAACCCCCACCTCACCCCACCACCTCTCCAGCCCCTGGCCCTGCCTGCCATTGCTTGCTCAGCCCCTGCACTCTGGCCTTCTTTCTCTGTTCTTTGCCCTGTGAATGAGCTAGGAGAAAGGCCCTTGTCCCGCTGTTTCCTTTGTTTGAAAAGCTTTTCCCCAAGACCTTTGTGTGGCTAACTTCTCAGATCTTAGGTCAAATGTCTTCTCGTCAGTGGGGTTTCCCCTGTCACCCTAATGAGTGCTGCCCTCCACCTGTGATCACTCTCTATCTAGCCCCCTACTGCCCATTTCACTTTCTCTATACCACAAATATATTGCAGTCTGAAATTAGTTGTTCGCTGATTATCTGGGCCAATAAAATATAAGCTCCAATAGGAAAGCTGTGTCCTTTCACTGCAGTGTCCAGAACTATGCCTGGCGTACAGTAGGTCCACGGTAGGTTTTTGTTACACAAATGAAAGCTGTGCTAGAAGATGGAGCGAGTTACAGACACGGCGACACACACCCCTGAAGCTATCTAATGACTGAGAAACAAAGGGACGAACAGCAGCCAAGAAACAAACAAAAAACCAAACTTACTAAGTAATCAAAGTTAGCTCAATGTACCCAGATGAATAAATTATTTAATAAAAGAAAGAAGAGTCACATGAAATATGAGTGGCATGGGCTGGAAAGGCTTTCTGAGGTTTGATAGTGAATAACTTGAATTTCCAACATGGTGTTATGGACTGAATATTTCTCTCTTTCCCAAATCTGTATGTTAAAGTCCTAACCCCCAATGCGCTTTCGCAAGGTATTTAGTTTTAGATGAGGTGCTGAGAATGGTGCCCCTATAACAGGTTTAGTGTCCTTATAGGAAGAGGAAAAAAGACCAAACTTTCTCTGTCTCTGCCACATGGAGACCCAGCCAGAAGGCAGCCTTCTGCAGAAAGCGAGATCTCACTGGAAACCAAATCTGTCGACACCGTGATCTTGGACTTCTGGCCTCCAGAACTTTAAGAACTGAATGGCTATCATTTAAGCCACCCAGACAATGGTAGATTTGTTACTGCAGCCCAAGCTCACCCGTGGTGTCTGGTTTGGCACTTACTGCCTGGCACACTGTAGTTGTTCAATAAATAGCACTGAATTTCAAAATATTTAAAGAAAACTTTAAATTTTTATTTTAGGTTTCTCAGTGAATAGTTTTCGAGACCACTTCTCTGCAATTCTTACTGAGATTTCTCTCCACCGTAAAGCAGATCACGTCAATATTAAAATTTTAAAAATCATCCATGAATGCAGGTATGACACAAGTTAGAACTTTCTTAAATAGGAAAAAATATATATTTTCAGCCTTACAAATTTCAAAGAGGCTTTGCAAGTACAAACAGACTTTAGCTTTTTCACATTCCTCATGCCCAGAATCTAGGACATTAATATGCCAGGAACCCTTTCAATATCTAAACCATGTGATAAATGCAGAAGAAACTCTCGAATGACCAAGATAACTTCTGTGGATTTGCCAAAGAGCCAGATGCTTCTTTCACAAGAATATCAATTTGGCTTTGAAAAAACCTGGGGCCTCAGCACCAAACAGGAAGGGCAGGTGGGATGACACAGTGTGCAATGCACGTCCTCTGTCCCCTCAGCAAGCATCTTCTTCCAACAGCAACACTGTGTGACTCCCAGGCTTGGTGACATGTGCAGAACACAGGCTCTGCTGCACATAAGGATGGGAATTGGAACGATTTGGTCCAGGGCCATGAAAATAAATTCTGTGCAATTACATGGGGAGATTGTGATATTGAAAAGATGCAAAATAGCTGTATTACACCTGAGATTTTTATTTTCAGAGAAACTGAACATAAAGAAAGGGAAAATAGAGCTGTATTCAAAAAAAGTTTCCTGATGAAGAATACTAGAAAATAAAGCATCTTTTCAACCAATACGTACAACAAAGAGCAGTTTTGTTTACTATTGCCATCTACCAAACTATCAACTGTGATCTTTGCCTTAATTACAAACTTTTAAAAGGCCTTATTCATGTGCATTCATTTGCACACATCCTGTAAAACTATGATTTGTAAAACTATGATCTTGAAATATTGAATTCAAAGGTTTTTGTAGTTGTGGTGAAGACTTTTTGTTTTTATTTTTTATGAACACCTAGACTGCATTTCTACATTTGCAGCTCCTCGTGGAGTTCATCTGAGTTTAAATTTGCTGCCAAAATTATTTTTTTCAGTATCTTCAGCACTGGTCATCCTCCTGAGAGTGCGTGCCCTGGGCTTTCATAATAGGCAGCCTGCACCTGAGCATCTCAGCTCTGGTAATTAGATCTCATGGCGACAGTTTCCTTCCCATCCAGCCAAGGGGCCAGGAGGGAACGCATTTGGGAGCTGTGACGGTGGGAAGCCTTGCTGGCTTACCCTTCCTCGCCATCTTATCAGTGACGGTCAGTGCCTGCAGTGCACGTCCTCCACACCCACCCGCCCTCCACATCTAGCAGAATAGTATCTCATGGGTTACAGCTCGTAAACATTCATTTTCTGGCAGAAACGGTATCTATATGTTCATAGGCAATTCCATGAGGAAAATGGCTCTTTCTGTTTTCCTTTGCCCCTGCCCTCTAAGACACAAATACTGAGAACGGTACAAGGAGATAATCTCCAGATGACAATACTGAACTTATTCAGAGCTACCCCTTCCCTCTCTGTGGGTTAGCTTGCCTGTCTGCTGGCAAGCTGGCCAGTGGATGCGTAACACAGCATTTGGGTTTGGCTGATCTCTGAAACTGAGTTTGGAGGAAGTTGATATGTTTATGTCCCTTCAAAACTATTCTGCAGGTATGCCAAAGAGGAAAAAGAAGACAATATTGTCCACTCAGAGGCCCATCGACCCTTCCTGTCCCATTGCTGTCTTGCTGTCTGGTAAGTCAGACCAGCACAAGAAGCAGGGAAGCTGGCCTGAAGAGGCTGACAGAAACAAGGTGGGGTGGCAGGGGGCAGAAAGTACCAGATGGCAATCCGGTCTGGGAGAAACAGCCTCAGCCCAGAGGCTCCTGAGCACCTCCACTGCCTAACCAGCCATACTCATAAAACTGAGGGCGGACACAGCATTGGTCTAAAAGGAGTAGGAGTGGAAGGAGCAAGAAATCAGCCATGGCAAGGGGCGGGGGGGTTGAGGGGGACGGAGAATGGGAGGAGGCAGAAGAATTGACTCTTTTCTTTAATCAAGTGCCAGAGAAGACTATGAAATCACCTCAGAATAGCAAGCAATTGATGATCTAGGAAGCAGCTGACTGTCAGCAGTTACCATCCACCAGCAGCAGTCACATTCTCACCAGTGTTCTTCTGCCTCTAAGAAGCACAGGAAACAGCCAAGCAATAGCAAACTTCTTAGGAAGAACAGCTATCATTATGGAGTTCTCACGATCTGTCAGGCATTCAGCTAAGAACTGCTTTAAATCTTCCCTTTATGGTACCAATAAATATTTACTCTTCTGGGAAATATAAATATTATTTCTAACCTACTCTACAATCCTGCTATATTGGCGTATGAGTCAGGTTTCTCTGGAGAAACAAAACCAACAGAGAGCGAGAGCGAGAGCGAGAGCAAGAGAGAGAGAGAGAGAGAGAGAGAGAGAGAGAGTGTGTGTGTGTGTTATAAGGAACTGGCTCCTGCAATTCAGGAGGCTGACAAGTCCCCAGATCTGCAGGGTGAGACGGCAGGCAGGAGACTCAGAGAGCCCACGGTGCAAAGCAGACACTGCTGTATCTCGTCTCCCCAGTAAGACTGTAGGCTCTAGAACTCGGTGGATGCTGAGTCTTAAGGCTTCTCCAAATACTACTGAGTGCCTTCGATATGCCAAGCTTAAGAAGGGCACAGCACAGACCCTGTCCTGATAAGTCTTTTCATCCTTTACCTCTAGGGTAAACCACAAAATAACCTGAATAAAATAAACTGAAAATTGAAAAACACAAAAATTTTAAAAAATCCACAGTACATGTCCTTGACGATTTCTTTTTAAATTCCGTTAGAATGATTAAAATCTTGCCTTTGAAAAAAAAGTCAACCAAAAGCTGTAAGCCACTGTGTATCAGTGCAACAATGCTTCAGTTCTTCATTCCATCATTAGAGTACCGATGAAATTCTCTGTAAGGAGTAGAGCATCATGTCCTTTGTGACAAATTAAGCTGCAAAGCTGTTCCTCTGTTCTCTGGTTTCTCACTTATATTAACGAGCGCCATAAAAGAAAGCCTTTAAGATAATATTTATTTGCAGAAACAAACATCGATTCAAAGCACTTAGAAGCCCATATGTGCACTAAGGGGAAACACTCGAGGGAATCCTAATATTTTATCGTATCTTGGATGTTACTGCGGTGGTACCTACGTATCTCCACACTCAACCCACCCTCGGCATTTCACGTCTACTGTGTCCTTGACCAAAGCCTTCTGGCGGCACACCTGCACGTTACTCAGAGCAATGACAGCAGTAAACACCACATTTTACCCTTTGTCGGAACTGCCTAAGATCATATAAACATGAACTATTTTAAGAAGAAATTCATCTCTGCTGTTTACAATTTAACAAAGAAGAAGCCATGACGAATGTCATAAGCTATAAATAAGGAACACCTACCCTTGCACGGCACTTACTCATCTCCAGGTTGAACAAATGCTAATTATGGAGAATTTGAAAATGAGACTTGTTAATGTCATTTTTAATTTAGCACGTTACAGTGTAAATGTTTTCCATTGAGTTAATTTACACCTGTTATCGCAAGCTTCATTATTAGGTTTATAGTGAAACAGCTCTCTCTGACTCTAAAATTTGCTTAAAATGGCAGAAACAATTACTAATTACAAGGGCATGTTTACTTTAATTATGTTCATTTCCTAGTCTAGTTTTATATGTAATGGACTATGGAAGTGTATGATTTAATTAGTGAAACTCATTTATCACAAGTAATTTCTCAAATAAGCACTGCTTAAAAAATACAACAGGCTCAGTCAGAGTTTCATAAATTCCTTGGTGATATTTCTACAGAGTGAAACATCTATATTGATATCTTTCACGCAGGAACTAAAAGCATTTTTCCACTTTTGTTCCAAATATTGCAGTAATTACCAATAACAAGAATTCAACTCTGTAATTGTTAATGCAAAGTTTAAAATATGGTGTACAAAACTTACAAATCTATAAACTCAAAATTTTAAAATCTGTGCTCAAAATGAACAGGACATTATTTATTGATATTTACATTTACAAGTTCCATTTAAAACTCTATTTAAAAATTTTAAAGAACAAATTTCTTGTTTTAGGAAAAAGGACATACTTTTGTTTCTCCCTAAAGTCATGTCCCTGGCACCCAAAGTACAATTGACTTTTTTCCTAAATATGAGGGCACAGTAATAGGCAATGCAATACAGGCATATCTCAGAGACATGCGAATTTGGGCCACCGTGTCAAAATAAGTGTCAAAAAAAAAAAAAGCGAGTTGATCTTTTTGCAGGTGGAGGGTCTTGCCTCCAGTTTGTAAAAAATGCAACACTTGTGAAGCCCAATAAAAAGAGGCACAATAAAATGAGACACGCCTGTAACTGATTCAAGCAAAGACTACCAGTAGACGTTAAAACTCCTACAAAAGGTTGCTGGAGAATGAGATATTCACCTGGTCTTGAACAGAGAAAAGTGCCTCTAGGCTAGAAAAATCTAGGAGACACCACTGAACCACATAACCAAATCCAA
>PVKM010001605.1:0-75000 GCA_004027735.1 Carollia perspicillata
GTCTCAGGTGATCCTATTAGTATTAGCATTTTTCAGATGAGTAAATGGAAGCACGGAGGTTAAGTAAATTTGCAAAAGCCACACAATTGGTAAGCTATAGAATCCAAAGGATCAAAAAGCCCAAGTCTAATCCTGGTGTGCGATCGGAATCTTCTTGCCTTCTGCCCTTCCCTTTTACACAGACTGTTGGAATACATATACATTACAGTAGAGATGGCATTGAGAACTCTGAGTGCAAAAGTAATCAAACAGTGGATTCTTCTGGACAGTGCTGTGTCTCTCTCTCAGACACGTGACATGAGAAAGGCAACTTTAATCCGAGGTTACTAAGTGAATACACATAGGGGATAGTGATAGATACAGATATAAATGTATAACATATATATCTTAATCTATTATATCTGTTTCTATACCTAGGAATAGGTATAGATATACAGATACAGATATATCTAGATATGGATATAGCTATATTTTAAGTATATCGTACAACAAAAGCATCCATTTCCACAATGGGAGTTTGTTCTGGGGCCAGGTCTTGTCCCTACCCTCTTCTCTGTTTCTATTGCAACACAGTCTATTCCCCACTGTGACTCACACATTCTTTGTTAGATAGATGGTTCACTTTTAGTCACAATTAAGGCCACACCTACCTCTAAAATATATCTCCAATCACATTAAATTTTCCCACCTCTCAGCCTAATCCAAGCCTGTGTCATTTTCCCCCTAAATTATCATAATATTCTTTTATTTTACTCTTGTCCTGTCCAGTTCATTCTCTACCTGGTAGCTTCAATATATCCTGAAATGGCTTGCTGTAAATCTTTCATTATTGCCAAACTGAACCAGAGGAAAACTGGAGAGCTCTCATTGTGCACGTCAGCACCCTGCACGGTCCAGCTGCTGCCTGCTGGCCCCTCGGCTTTGTCCTCCCACCACTGTTCACTCTACGTCACTGATCATTCGGATTCTCTAACGCAACAGCTTTCCTTTCAACGTGCATTGATCTTTGGGCTGTGCCAGCTAATATACTGCTATGTGAAAAGAAAAACACTAGAGCCCTGAAATCACATTTTATCTCATCCTTTATTAATGCCTATTTTTATTGAAACAAAATATGTTTTACAATGTAAATAATAAATGCAGATAATAAACTAGAGAGAGAGAGAGACAAGTTAGCCAGCCATCGGCACTACATGCTCACAAAGTTTTTACTGATAGAAGTGCAATTTTTTTTTTAAAGAAATTGAAGGCTACTACCTGAATGCTGAAACTGTTTCTTACCTTTGAGATTTCAAAAGTGTTACTCTCTACCTGGAACAATTCTTTGCCCAGATTTTCATCCGGCTAAGTAATTGCTCATGATTCTTCTAGTGGCATTTACAGAACATGAAAATCGCCCACTAAAATTTGGTCCCTCTTAAAAGCTTTCTATAATTTTCTCCAAAATGTTTATCAGAGCATGTAAATAACATATATCCATTGGGTGGTATTGTATGCAACTCTTCCAAATTAAGCAGTAAGTTTCCTGAGAACTACAACCACCTATTTTGCCCATCGCTGAATCCCACACCTAAAGAAGGCCTCCTGCTCAGTTAGTTCCTCAAACCAGGTTCCGTGAATGATTCTTCGTCCCTGTAAGAGATTTTTCTTCATCGCTTCCCTGGTCCATTACGTTTTAATTTCATAATGCATTTCTCAGAGATCAGTTCTATCTCAAACTTATTGGGGCTCCTGTGGGCCACCTTTTTGACTCCCCAAACACTGAAAATCATGCAACATAAACATACCATGGGGACAAACTGCAACGCCACACTTGTTATCAGCAGCTTCACTTTAGGATCTGAAATTAGAAGTTTACTGTACCCTGGTGAACATCTTTTATATTCAATACATCTGACCTGTAACGAGTTCTCTTATCATCTCACTCTTTAAACAGAATACACAGTACACTAGCTATTCAACTTGCATTTTGCGAAAACAGTTACCTGGGTACTTCGGCATGATAACCAGTGGGAACTATGCCTAAGACATCACAATTGTAAAAACATCCTTTTAAAAAAATCTGATTGTTTGCACATTATAGGTTTTATTTATTATTTTTAAAGAGTCTAATTATTTTTTCATTGTTGACACTACTACAGATGCCCCCCATTCCCCCTTAACCCCCTTCCACACAGCCCCACCCTCCCTCAGACTTAGTTGTCCGTGCCCATGGGCCACACATATATGCATATAGGTTCTTTGGCTAATCTCTTCCAGTCTCCCCCACCCTCCTCCCCTCTGAGATCTCTCAGTCTGTTCTATGTATCCATGTTCCTGGTTTTATTTTTAGCTAGTTAATTTTGTTCATTTGATTCCACATATAACTGAGAATATATGGTATTTGTCTTTCTCTGAATGGCTTATTTTGTTTAGCATAATATTCTCCAGGTCCATCCATGCTATTGCAAAGGGTAAGAGTTCCTTCTTGTTTACAGCCTCATAGAATTTCATTGTGTAAATGTACCACAGCTTTTTTATCCACTCATTTACTGATGGGAACTTGGGCTATTTTTCCAGAATAGTCAAGGTTTCCACACCTTGACTATTGCAAACAGCACTGCTATGAACACAGGGGTACATATATTCTTTCTGATTAGGTGTTTTGGGATTCTTCAGATATACGAGTATTCCCAGAAGTGGGATCGCTGAGTCAAAAGGCAGTTCTCTTTTTAGTTTTTGAGGAAACTCTATATTGTTTTCACAGTGGCTCCACCAATCTGCATTCCCACCAACAATGTACTAGGGTTCCCTTTTCTCCACATCTTGCCAGTACTTGTTGTTCATTGATTTACTGCAGATAGCTATTCGGACAGGTGTGAGATGGTATCTCATTGTGGTTTTAATTTGAATTTCTCTAATGATTGGTGACATTGAGTATCTTTTCATATGTCCATGGACCATCTGTGTGTCCTCTTTGGATAACTGTCTATTCTGGTCCTTTGCCCATTTTTTTGTTTGTTTGTTTGTTTCTAAAATCTTTTTTTATTTTAACTGCTGTTCAAGTAGTTTTCTGTCTTTTACTCCCATCCCAGCCAAACCACCCAGCCCTCCACCACTCCCTCCCATTTCCACCCGCCCTAGTTTTTGTCCATGTGTCTTTTATACTTGTTCCTGTAAACCCTCCCCTTTTCCCCTTTGCCCATTTTTAATCAGGTTATCTTCCTGGTGTGGAGTTGTATAGGTTCTTTATACATTTTGGTAATTAACCCCTTATCAGGTGTATCATTGGCAAGTATGTTGTCCCATGCAGTGGGTTCCCTTTTCATCTTGTTGGTGGTTTCTTTTGCTGTGCAGAAAAGCTTTTTAGTTTGATGGAGTCCCATTTATTATGTTTTCATTTATTTTCTTAAGCTTTTTAAATTGAAGTATAATTGATATATAACATTAATTAGTTTCAGATGTAGAGCATAATGATTCAATATTTGTATATACTGCAAAATGTTTACTACAATAAGTCTAGCTAACATCCTTAACCAAACACAGTTACAAATTTTTTTTCTTGTGATGAAGACTGTTAAGATCTACTCTCTTAGCAACTTTCATATATTCAATTCAGAATTATCAACCACAGTCACTAGTGTATTTTTATAGTGATTCATGAGTCTCAAGTTTAATTAAAATTAAACATTTCCCCCTAACGCTTCCTATGTATTTAAAATATTTGCTTTTCCGAAACAATGTGTTCTATCATTCTTTATGAAAGTTTAGTCCCCTGGAGAAAAACCTTTCTGAAGAACTGGGAAGCGGTTGGCAAAACTGCTGTCTCTATTCTGGAAACAGGCTTCCTGATGAGCTCCGGGCCTCAGCGACACTGACCCCCACAGGCTTCTGACGAGAGGGTGTGCTTGTCTCTTGAGATCAGGACCTTTTCTCCAGGAGGAGCTAATTGCTACGGACCTCCTGAAATTGTTTTTATGGACGCACGTCCCATTTCAGGATTTTGCCATTGGGCTATGTAGAAATACTGTGAAGATTAAATACCTCTTCAAAGCTCAGGCTGGACTTCACAGATTACTCTTCAGTGTTAACTGAAATGAAGAGGTAGGGTGTGTGAAACGAATGCACAACCTAGGACCTGTCAGGAGCTCTAGAAATGTCCACTAAAGGGCGCTGAAGGGAAAAGAAACACTTCAGTGTAGAGAAGCTTACAAGAAGACACTTACCGTGGCATCAAATGCTTGATGTTGAATTTAGGTTCACACAGATACATTCATAAATGTCTTGCCTTACTCTAGAGTTTATCTTTGAACATTTTTTTCTCAGTTACATTGCTCTCCTCAGGATTAATTATGCACTTTTAAAACAAAGTTAATGGAGAGGAGATAATAGCATTTTTGGATTGTACTTGAAGTTGTAGGTAATTCATGTGTTAATTCATTTACCTGTTTACTTGTTAACACAGCCTAATTCAGAGTATACTTCACGAAAGCCTCAGAGCAGATGACCCGAGCACACACCTTCAGACATTTCTGTTCATTTTCTTCACGTTCAGAAAGTCTTACTCTCATGAAGGCTCCATGGTGTCACTAGTTAATATCTTAGTATATGTAACTCCTTTAAGGCCTAGTTCATCACTGATGGTAGTAGGTATAATTTCAAATGATCTTCTTAGTAACTACAGTTTCATGTGACTTCTGGTCAGATCACTGCGGAGGGTTGTCTTTATTGGAAAATGAGGCTGGGAAGTGCTCCAATCTGTGGTCAGGAAGATAAGCTGGTCTTGTCATTTTCTCTTATGTTTTACATTATTTGTAATTACTTTCATTCACTCTACAGTTCATCTTTTCTTTTTTCTTTCTTCCTTGCCTGTTCTTTCAGAAATCTTTTAAGCAGTGTCATTTTCTAAAAGTTTGTTTGGTTGAAATGAGTAAAATTAGTAAATATTTATAAATCTGTTAACTGGTCAGGTATGCACTACAGTATAATACAAAGAGCTCTGCTGTGAACTCTTCCACATCGTAAAGCTTCCCTCTTTTCTTCAGGAAATGCCAGCACCGCATGTGATACAGGACGAATGAAGACCAGGTGAGCATATCCTGGCCAACCTACACACTACATATGAAGCAAGATTTTTGAAGGATAAATTCAGACAGTTTTTGTACCATCTTAGGACATTTTCAATTAGTCCAAGCAATTTCTGGACCACTACCCTAGTGCTACTTAATAGAACCATTGATATTTGAAAAAATATGGCATGTTAAAGTTTAAATTATGAATTTTTTAAAGAGTTGAATGTTGAACAGCCAAATACTCATTAAACACTTAAATAGAAAAAAAATAAAATCTAACATTTATTAGCAAAAATATACATTTCAGTAATGCAATAATTTGAACATGAATGTAAAAATAAATTTGCCAGGAAACACGGACATTACTAGCTTTTAATTAGAACATATTGGAAAGAAAGCTGAAATGAAAGCAAGTTACGGAGCTTATTCATAAGGAGCAGACACTCATTTATTCTAAGTTGTTGGTGTGAACGCAAACTGTAACAGTGGGCAAATCAATGTTGGTTGAGTTCTAAGAGGAACACATACAGGAAACCACACTCACTATCATGAACATTAGATACATATGAAAAGGGGGCAATGAAATTCAATACAATTTAATTCGGTCCTCAATACTTTTATTAACATCAAAAATGCTAGACAGAGTGAATAAATTACATGCACCCCTTAATGCTGTATTTTTTCTTTCCAATACTTTACGGAGCAAACATTTCATTTAAACATAATAAATTTTGAGAAACTCTTTAGTGAATAAATTTCTGACCTGATTTCTACCATTAACATTTTCTTATACTTGCTCAATCATACTATTGATCCCTATCCCTATTCCTCCATGAATTCATCTTAATTTTTAGTCTTGTAAAGTAAATGCAAATATCTCAAACTTCCTCACATACTTTAGCATGCAGTTCTTAATGTAAAACTACATAAAATGAAAAGCACATACCTTCAGTGCACATCCCCTGAGTTTTGATAAGCACATATGCCACGGTAGCCCCAACCTCTGTCAAAATACAGAACATCACCATCCATTCACTCCCGAAAGTTACCGCATCGTCATCCCAGTCTAACTCTGTCCCCACCCAAGGCCACTGCTGGGCTGTATATAAAATTTGGACTTTGTCCCTCTTCTTGGCACAAAGCTCCTAAAACCATTAGAATTTCCTGTGACGAGAACTGTGAAGTCATCTTTTGCTATATTATTTTTGTTAGCCACGAGGGGACTTCTGGAAAACATCTAAGGATGGGCGCTGGTTGGTAGTGGAACCAACCATGGGGTTAGAGAGCTGGATCTCTCCCACCCCAGGGAAGCGAGAGAGGCTGAAGACTGAGTTCAGTCCAGAACAGCCAGTCATTTCACCGATAGTGCCTGTGTAATGAAGCCTCCACAGAAACCCCAGGGGAGAGTTTCTGGGAAGGTTCACAGGATTTGCTGTGCAGACTTGGTGAGAATGGCCCACGGAGAAAGCACAGGAGCTCCTGCCCTTTCCCCACACCGTGCCCTATGCATCTCTTCCATCGGGCTGTTCCTCAGTTGTAACCTTTTATAATAAGTAGGTAGTCTAGTAGATAATGTGTTTCTCTGAGTTTATGAGCTGCTCTAGCAAATTAAACCCAAGGAAGGGTATTGGTGGGAACTTCTCTTTATTGCTGGTCCATTAGAAACGGGGGTGATCTGAACTGGGTGGTGGGGCAGTCTTGTGGGACTGATCCCCGACCCCCACCTCCTCCCACCGGGGGGACTGATGCTATCAGTTATCTATGGATGAACAATGTCAGGACTGAGCCGAATTGTAGGACACAAAGCTGGGGTCTGAGAACTGCTTGAGGGTGTGAGAACCCCTACCTCCTAAGAAACACATTGGAAATTGGTGCTCAGAACCCCTTTAACTACTCAGTGAATGGAACAGTAATATCGACTAGGGGTTTTATCACCAAAGAGGATTTATTTGTGAAACAGCGTTGTAACTCTGTGCATGCAGACAGGGCAAACTACACGCACACCCTGGCCTGTGTATGTAGGGATAGTGTGGTATTAATGAAGAGAAAAGGAAGAAAAGGGAAGGGGAAGTACCACAGAGCTTTAGCACAAACATCGAGTTCTTGCATGCAGGGTTCTCACAGTTACTTCCAGTGCAAGAACTTCCATAGGCCTGTCTCTCCCCATAGGCCCTCCAGACTGACTGCTCGATTAAAGCTCCAGTTAGTCTTTATCAACTCTTACGACGTTTGTCCACTATAATCCTGCACATTTCTTAAAGCGATTGACTAAGTAAAAAGGACTCATTATATATTCAACTGCTGGGCTTCTACTTTCCAAGGACATTATTAATGTCTTTGGAACTGCTGGACTTCCCTGGTTAAAGTCAACAAACAACAAGTGCTGGTGAGGATGTGGAGAGAGGGGAACTCTTTTGCACTGTTGGTGGGAATGCAGACTGGCACAGCCTCTGTGGAAAATGGCGTGGAGATATCTCAGAAAATTAAAAATGGGTCTGCCTTTTGACCCAGCAATCCCACTGCTGGGAATATATCCAAAGGAACCCAAAACACTAATTCAAAAGAACATAAGCACTCCTATATTCATTGTAGCATTTTTTACCATCACCAAGATATGGAAGCAGCCCAAGTGCCCATGAATAGATGAGTGGATAAAACAACTATGGAACATTTATACAATGGAATACTACTTGGCCATAAAAAAGAAAATTTTACCCTTTGAAATAGTATGGATGGACATAGAGAACATTATGCTAACTGAAATGAGCCAGACAGAGAAAGCAAATACCTTATGATTTCACTCATACATGGAATCTAATGAACTGAACTAACAAGGAAAGTGGGGACAGACTCATAGACGGAGAGCAGGATGTCAGCTAGTGGCCAGAAGAAGGTTAGCGGGTAGAGAGACTGAGCAAAAAGGAAAAAAGGAATGATGAACATGGACAACAGTGTGGTGATTGCTGGGGGGAGAGATATAATAGGACTAAAAGGTAATATAAAAAAATTCAATTATTATTATTTTTTTACCCTGGCTAGTATGGCTCAGTGGATTGAGTGCCAGCCTATGAACAAAAGGGTCATTGGTTTGATTCCCAGTCAGGGCACATGCCAGGGGTGTGCAAGAGGCAACCACACATTGATGTTTCTCCTCCTCTCTTTCTCCCTCCCCTCCCCTCTGTCTAAAAATAAATAAATAAAATCTTCTTTAAAAATAATTTTTAAAGACAAAATATATAATTTTTCTGCTTAAAAATTTCAAATTGTATACTTATAAAATAATTAAGCATCTTTCAAATAACTGAGTAAAAACTGAAGTTTTTAAGTAAAAATTATTCACTTAAGGCAGGGGTATCAAACTCATTTTCACCGGGGTCCACATCAGCTTCACGGTTGCCTTCAAAGGGCAGAATAGAATTTCAATTCTTTAACAGTTAAGGAGCAGTTACATTTATACAGTTCTAAAATTATTTCAACCCTTTGGAGGCAACCACGAGGCTGATGTGGCCCCTGGTGAAAATGAATGTGACACCCCTGATTCAAAGGGAGTCTGTGTTTACTTGGAGAATAAGTAGAACAACTTCCATCATACTTCAGAGAGCCGCAAGCTTCTGCCTGTGGCTGCACCAGGGTCACACTGCTTGTTCCTCACCTAGCGAATTATTTTACAAATTTACATCCACCTGTGAAACTGCTGACTAGTTTAATACCCGTTATATCGTGGGTACATGATAATAAGTGTTAAACGGAAGAAGAGGGAATAAAAACAACAGAATTAATGAGAAGCAACTCATGTTTGCTAAATGTTCAGGAATGTGACTAGCAGAATGCTGTTTTAAATAAATCACCTCTCATTTCCTCCTGGAAATGTTCCTTCAAGTTACGTACACTTTGCTAATGCCTTGTACATTGCAAATGCTCAGTTTATCACTTTAACCACTAAAACACATGACTATAGCTATTGAAATGTGTAGGCTTTAAGTTACGAAAAGGTTTTAATCCTCAAAAACATCACAGCACTAACTTTTTTATATATCTCGAAGTTCTCCAAATTCTCTTTGTACGACAGAGTAGCAGCCCAGGAAATATCTTATGAGTATAAATCATTGAGATATAATAATAGTTATTATTTTTTATTCTAAAAACAGAAAACAGCCACATTATTTCAGTTTCAGAATATTTTTTATTACTATAATTGGCTAAGTAGAAAAAGCAACAGAAGTTTTGCTCCAAAGGATGCATATTTCTAGTATTCCTTAGGAAAGGCAATTAGGTAACTTCCAGTCTTATGATTTGGGAAGAACAGTGGGGACTTTATAAAGATATGCCACTCACAAACCACAATCAATAATGAATTTTAATAAGAACTGAGAGAGACCAGATCTGGACTTCCAGTATAAAATTATGTTTACATAGAAAAACAAAAGAGTCTGTCCCAATTTTACATTTAAATACTGGTAGCAAAGAGAGAAAAATAAAAAAAGGCAAAACCGACAAAATAATCAATATACAAAATAGCACCAAACATAAACTATTACATCATTACCACAAACTATCAGATAAACATTTATCAAAATTCGGAAATACGTTTTACTAAGTGTAGGCTGCTGACTGCTTGTATCCATGTGGCCATCCAAGAAATATTTATTAAGCACTTCATTCAGAGGCATGAAAGGAAATTCCCTAAGGGCCTGGCGGCTGCTGCAGGGCATTTTATGATGACTGTTGATTACAGAGGAGGCCAGGGGTTTGTTTAGCAGCAGCAACTCCAAATGTGTGCTGCCAGGAATGTATTATTCAAGTTCAATGACTTTAACTCATTAGCAGATTCTCTCTTTTAAAATATGCAAAACTTCTGGTGTTGATTTGTCATTTGAACACTCGACTGAGAGTAATAATTTAAGTATTTGAATTGTATTGGTTGTATAAGAGCACATTTAAGGTATTTTTAAAAAGTGACTGAATCCCTCTATAGATGTGCATACATTCGTCACTGCTAGATTCAGTTATTTCACCAAAATCCTCCAAAGAAGCCTCATTCTGGTAACTTTGTAATACAATCATAAAATTTCAGGTAAGACCTGGTTTGTCTGGAAAGAGTGTGTAGCATATTCTTTGCCTTCGTGTACGTGCCATTCCGCATGAGATACAATAAAACAGTCATTATGTTTCGTGAAATCATGAAGATAAAAACCATCGCATCTCTAGAGACTTGATCTAGCATGTTAAATGTGTAATTTTGAATGTGTTCTCAAATATTAGTTGCATCTCTAAGTTCCTTATTCAGCTGGGTAGCTCTACAGTTGGAATACTACTGATGAAACCATTCTATTTCAGTTACTTGTATAACTGTATAATTTTATTTCATGGAGAGACAAGAATTGGTATACACTTAGAATACATAAATGAAAACACAAGCCAGACAAATTCCTTGGTAGCAGTGATTAAGCTCATCAGCCAAGGAAAAAATATATGTTACCAAAGGATTAAGGAGTCCTATTATTACTAGGTAATTGAGCAGATGGACAGAAAATGATGAAGAAATATTAGGATTAATACAAATGGACCAGACCACATTGGTTACTTCAAACAGGTTCCAAGCCATTTTCAATGTAAAATATATAAATGTGCCCTTTAATGGGGTAACCCCTGTAGAAAGCAGGGAGATACACACAGTGGCACCAGAGCCAGGGCCCACTTGCAGAGTTTGATCTGGGCTGTAGTCAGCACTTCCAGAAACAATCTCCATGGACACTCGCCTAGAGGAGCTCTGAGGAACCTGAAAATGGCTCCAACATTTAGAAAGAGGTCCAGATGCACTGTTTAAGAAAGTGTTGCCTTATGGTGCTGGGATTTGGTAAATAAAAGGAATTCAACAGCAATGAGATGAAGTTTCCTGACTTTGGTGATGGCTGATAGCTGAGTGTTGGAGCCAGTCCTTTCTATCTTTCGATGGAATGTTTATCTTTCTGGAATGTGAAATCACTTCTCTTTAGCCTCTAAAGGCAATGAATGACAACACTATTGTGTCCAGGAAGAAGAGACCACCGCTAGTGAGATTGTTTATTTCAATGCATGGATGATCTCAATAGTTGTAAAGGAGCAAAACTTTTCCTCAAAAGAGAGTTAACTAGCTTAATTTTTCTGTCTTTGTACGGAGAGCGTCCCTAGTTAGATCTGCACAACTGTTAGAAAAGGGTGTTTAAGACACTTTCCATCATTTATAAAAGACAGAAAACTGTACTTGAACAATTAAAATAAAATTTAAAAAAAATGTTTCCTGTCCAAAAAAAAAAGACTTTTCGTCACTGGAGAAGTTAACAGTACAATGACTTTTTATCATTGCAGTAATCTCTTCTCCTGGTTTATGACTTGAACCAAGTAGGTGCTATTTGTGAGAGCAAGCAACAAAAGGAAAGGCTTTAGAAAGCAGAAAACTCCCAGAGTTGCTGCAGTGGCTTCAATCACATCACAGTTCTATGCAGTAAGGGGCACTGGGCTCTTACCTGTTCAGATAGCATCTTCTTACAGGGTGAGGTGGATCCTGCCTGGTCTTTGAAGTTTGAATTACAATGGTATGAGAGACATAAGGATCTTTACTCATTAATACCTCCCTTTATAAGAAGTGTCCCTCTCTCTGATATGGTGGTTCCTGGTTTGTTTATGTTCCATAAAACAAACCAGCTTTCTTTAGCTGAGCTTCTCCACAGCATATCGTTCCTTCAACTCTTCACTTTCAACAGGTGTCTATATTTAATGAGTCTTTAAAAGCAGCAAACATGCACGTGTTTGTTGCTGTTTGCTTTTAATGGAAACTTTTAGGCATTGGGCATTTGAGGTAACAATACTGCTATACTCGACCTTCCATCTACCACCTTACCTTCTTCGTTTATGGTGAGAGGCCACTATCATTGTATTGTTGTTACTTTAAATTTAGTGTTGCCTTGTTTTCTAATTAAAAGTTCCCTCTTGATTTTTCCATTGTTTTCCTCTGATGTTACTATGAGTGGTTCTTTTTGTATTTACCTTGCTTAGAATTTGGATAGCTTGTACCCTTTGGCTGACATCTCTTAGCAGTTTTGAGAAATCCGTCATCCTCCCTACGCAGGGTCTCCTCTCCTTCTGGACATCCAATCAGAGGCATTTTAGATTTTTTCAGTGTACCACGTTCTCTTTCTGCTCTATCTTCCATTTATTTTTCTGTGTTTAGTTGGAGGTATGTAATCACTAACCTCCCTTCCAATTCATTAATCTACTTTGGCAAATGTCTATTATTTTGTTAAACCCATTTATTTTTAATATCACTTAATTTGCTCTTCAATTGTAGAATTTCCATTTCACTTTTTAGTATTCCAATACTTCCAATCCAACTTTTCCTGTATTTCCTTTTTTCCTATTTTTTTTCTTGATAATATTAATCATAGCCATCACTGGGTCCTTGTTTGGTAATTCTAATATTGTGTTCACTTATAGATCTCTTTCATTTTATATTTTTTCTTTTGGTTTTGTTGTTCAGAGGGTCCTGTCTCTTTAAATACTTGTTAACTGTGCCAGGCAGTGAAAAAATTGTTGCAACTCTAGAAAATACTGTCTTTCTCTGCAGAGGATGCGCCATTTCATCTTTTGTTAGGGAAGAGGCTGATCACATTGATTCGATCAGGGATTAAGCTGAGCTGAGGTTGTGGAGCGCATTATTTCTATTTATCTTTTTTTTTTCACTGAGATATAAGTGACATATTTTTATATTAATTTCAGGTGTAGAACATAATGATTTTGATTTGTATATATTGCAAAATGATGGTCACAGTAAGTCTAGTTAACATCTGTCTCTATACATAGTTATAAAAAATTTAGTTTTCTTGCAATGACTTTAAAGAATTACTCTTAGCAACTTTCAAATGTCCAATACAGTATTATTAACTATAGTCACTAGGTTGCACATTGCATCCCATAATTTATTTATTTTATAACTGGAACTTTGTACCTTTTGATCCCCTTCACCCATTCCCCTCACCCCCAAACCTTGCTTCTGGGGGACCACCAATCTATTCTCTGTATCTATGAGCTTGGTTTGCTTGTTTGTGGATTCCTTGTATAAGTGATCTCATGTGGTATTTGTCTTTCTCTGATTTATTTCACTTAGGATAATATCCTCAAGGTTCATCCATGTGGCAAGATTTTATTCTGTTTTTTATATCTGAGTAGCATTCCATTGTATGTATGTATAGCATCCATCGATGGACACTTAGGTTGTTTCCATATCCTGCTATTGTAAATAATGTAGCAATTAACACAGGGGTCCATATGTCTTTTTAGGTTAGAGTTTGGATAAATACCCAGAAGTGGAATTGCTGGGTTATATGGCAATTTCATGTCTAGCAATTAACTTCAGGGCCATAGAAATGAAGATTAGAGTACCATCCATCTATTTATGTCAGGTCTGCATATAGTCATCCTTTAAAAGTAAAACTGTATTGATGTACTTGAGAAAAATGACAGAATTAGTTTTAAGTATATATTAAATTCACGTTTTTAAAAAGTGGGAAAGGAAAGAAATGATATGATTTCATAAGAACAGCTTTCAACTCTGGAAATAATAGAGACAGTCACATTTGAGTGGACTAGTAAAACAATTTTAATTTTTACTCAAAATATATGAGATGTCTTCAGTAGCCCTTATCTTACACATGGAAAATGGGAGCATTGTACAGGAAAGGAGGGGAACAGGAACTTAGATTTTAAGTTGAAGTTTCAAAAATATTCAGATAAGAAGGGCAGACACTCCAGATAGTCTTCCCATTGTACACTGCTGTCAAACATGCTCTTTCATACCCCTCCTTACTCTGTAACGTAAATATTTCATGTATTAGTAGTAAGAGTTTATTTCAGATTTTTTCTAAATACCACAAAGGCTCTCTGCAGTAGTGCCACCCATTTTATAAACTGACCTGCAGCTTTTTACTCTTTAAAACAAGATCCCAATCTATAAATATCACACAGGGCGAACGAAAAAAATGATCAGTATTTTATAGTGAACCAGTTGGACTGACCAAAGAATGGGTCTTTGTATACAAATTCTGACATGAAAGACATCTGAAAAATAGAAGAGGAAAAAAAAAACAAAGAAATTCTAAGGATAAAGCTTAGCTACATAAAATAATTTTTAATTCAAATTCAGCAGATAGGATACAGTTCTAAAGAAACTGCTGCAAAGGGCCGCCCCTAAAGTGAACTACAATTAGCATTGCCTGCCCTGGGATAATGGCCAGCTCAGTAGCTGAACAGAGGTGGAGCAGAGAACTTGGTCATCATGCATTAGGTGCAGGGAGGAGAGGATTGCAGCAGAGCTAAACAGCCTCCCACACCCTGCTCCACCCGCCCCTCCCGCCTCCCGGCAGAAGGGCCCTCTGTTGCTGACATTGCATGCGCCCACTTAACTCTGACAGTGCAGAGACACGCTGAAGCCTCAATGAAAATAACAAGAAATGTACACAGGAAGTAAAACAGTAACAAAGCACAACAGCAATAACAAACCCTGTGACGAGGAACTTTATCGTACCAAAACAAAAGGAAGGAACTCTACAAAATTTTCTTGCACACAGCCTCAGAGCGAACAGCATCCCTGCCAGGCCCTGCGCACACAATCTCTTCCGTGCAGTGTAAGTTTCTTCTCAGCGGCCACCTACAAGGACCTGGAGTGTAGTGAGTGTGTACTGCAGCCAGTGCACTCACACGAAATACGAGCGGCCAGCGCCACGACATGCATTTGTTGACTGCGTACTGTTCTTGAGAAGTGATTGGTCATCAGGCATTTTATCAATATGCAGTTTCTCAGCAGTGAACTGGCATAAATCTTAACTGACCTCCTTAGTTTTTAAGACGTTTGTTCATGTTTTCCTCTTTTGGGAATCCCAGTATTGTTTGATAGGCAGCCACGGAAATAAATCCTCCCCCATTTTCAACTCACTCCTCTGTTTTCCCTAAGGTAGACCCCATGTAAACCTAAAAACATGATAACTTAATATACAAGGTTTTTCAAAGTGCAAAATGTGTTACTCATATATTCATAGGCTTCATTTAAACAGCATTTTATACAATACATTACAGTTTGATACTTCTCATAAATTATCCCACTAACAGACAACTAGTTTGAAAGGCTGGCCACTCACAGTAAGCCAATGCCTTTTTACATAAAGTTAATACAGTTGAACCTGTACAAGCTTTGTGCAGACCAAAATAAAGTCAATCTTACACTTGTCACGTATATACATATATATTTTAAAATGCTCTTTAAATGCTTACATAGACCTAGACAAATCTCACAAACCATGAATTATCGTATAGTTTGCTTTCTGACTTGTGCGCAAACATCATACACAATATTTAAAAAATTTACAATTCATTTTATGTCCTTCTGCAAGATCTGCTCACCCTGTAATTCTTTTGGAAGGGTTCTTGACCGTTGCAGAACCACACTAAGTTCTGCAATGACCTTTGAGGGCAATTTCTTGTCTGGATCCAAAGGAGCTTTGCCATTCCTGTCCTCGGCCTTCCCCGACATCTTTAAGCCTTTGAGGCACCTTTGCTGTCCAAGAAAGACCTCAGCCTCGGAGTCCTCCAGACAGTTGAAGCTCCGATGTTTTCGGGTTCGACTTCGAAGCTTATCGTCCCTGTGCTCGAGGCAGTGGGCTACCATGGAGGCCCTCTCCTTCAACGTGCTGTCCCCAGACTCCTGGTCGCCCTTCTCTCTAAGCCGCAGCTTCTCCAGTTCCGCTCTTGCACTCTAAAATAAAATAAAATGTCGCACGGGAAAGCAAGATTTGGCACGATTTACACTGAAAAGATATACTCCATTTAAAAGTTGATGCTTCTTTTATATCAGAGCTTATTTCTATGATTTAGGTTCCAACCTTACTTTGACACAAAGGGCTTGTCTGAATTTCTATAGTGATCTGAGAGTTAGGAAATCAACGAAAATGTAGACCATGGAAATTCATTTTAACATGCATTTAGCACAGCACTTCGAAGATGTCTTTGGGGTTAGTTACTTGAGCTGACTCTCATTTTGAACTTGCCTCTTTCAATTCACTTCTGCTGGGATGCGTCACTTGTTCGAGCCTCTGTGGTGGGTACAGTGCTGTGCTCACAGAACCAAAAGAAAGGGAGTGTCTGTGGCCATGCAAGTCAGGGAAATGCTCTGGACCATAGCCCCTCTCTGCGATTCACATGTTAGCACATTAAATTTAATATTAATATTTAATATTAGCATATTGAAGATGCTGAGAAGTTTTGTGATAGAAATCTGTTCAACTTTGTGTTTTTCTCTTCTCCCAAAATATTTAGTGAAATCCTTCCTTCCACATACCTATGAGAACTCCACAAATACATTTTTTAAAATGCACACGTATACATATACACACACACACACGCTTCTGTATCAGTGGATTAGAGCACACAGTCACCCAGTAAAGTGTAAGGGCCTACAGGCACTGGCAATTCATTGCCACGACACCTGCCATGGTCTAGAGGTACACTTCATTTAAAAAAAATTTTCCCTCAATGATAGTTTCAGGTGTACCTAGTGATTTGATATTTATATATTTTACCAAGTGACCACCCCAGTAGTCTGCTACCCACCTGGCACCATTCATAGTTATTACAATGTTATTGACTATATGTCCTATGCGGTACTTTAATCCCCACGACTGCTTTTGTAACTGGTGATGTATATTTCTTTACTTTTTCAACCATCTTCCCAACCCTCTCCCATCTGGCAGTCATCAATTTGTTCTCTGTATCTATGAGTTTGTTTCTGTTTAGTTCTTTTTTATTAGATTCCACATACAGATGAAATCATAATGTATTTGTCTTTCTCTGACTTATTCCCCTTAGCATAATACCCTCCAAGTCTGCTCCATGTAGTACTAAATTGTAAGATTTCATTTTTTATGGCTGAGGAGTATTCCATTATATATATGTACCCCATCTTCTTTATCCTTTTATCTGTCAATGGACCTTAGGTTGCTTTGATATCTTGACTATTGTAAATAATGCAGCAATGAACATAGGGACATAAGTATCCTCTGAAATAGTGTTTCAGATTTCTTCAGATAAATGCCAGATTTCTTCAGATAAAAGGCAGATCTAGTTTTAATTTTTTCAAGACACCTCCAGATGGTTTTCTGCAGTAGCTGCACCAACAGTATTCATTCCCATCAACAGTGCACAAGCGTTCCCTTTTCTCCGCATCCTCACCAGCACTTGTCTGCTGATTTATTGATGACAGCCATCCTGACAGTAGTGAGATGATATCTCATACCTTTTATTTGCATTTCCCAGATGATTAATGATGTTTAGCATATTTTTATATGTCTGTGGGCCATCTGTATGTTTTCTTTGCAGAAATATCTATTCAAGTCTTCTGCCCATTTTTTAATTGAATCAGTTTTTTGTGTATGTTAAATTGTACGAGTTCCTTATATATTTTGGACAATAACCTCTTATTGAATGTATCATTGGCAAATATTTTCTCCTATTCAACAGGTTGTTTTTCATTTTGTTGGTTTCCTTTGCTGTGCAAAATCTTTTTAGTTTGATGTAGTCCCATTAGTTTATTTTTCCTTTTTTTCCCTTGCCCGAGGAGATATATCAAAAAAATATTACTAACAGCAATGTCTGAGTCTACTGCCTATGTTTTCTCCTAGGAGGTTTACAGTTCATAAGCAAAAAAATTCATTTTTTACTAATTTGTTTTAATGCTTTTTCAGCTTTCAACTTTTTTTCCAGCATTGGAATATTTTGAAACATTCTTTGTCTATAAGTTGAGTCACCACCTCATCACATTTATATTTCCAAAAAAATCCTGGTTTTGAGTTTAACTACTCATAAATTTTCCCTTTAATTAATATTTCATGGAATTGTTTTAAGAGCCTTTAACAATTTCTTTAGAGTTTTAGTTCATCACCTTTCTGGTCTTAAGTATGCTAAAAAGATACTATCTCTGAAATTCTGAAGTTGGGATTAGGCAGTAACTATATATACAATTATGCTCCCAACTCTTTACTGGGTACTGGTCAATGCATTTTGAAACTAACAATATATAACTGGCTTGGCTCCCTACCTGACCCTAAGGCCATGTCAGGAGAAGCTGGAGTCACAGCAGGACATGTCTACTCCCCACGTTTGCTTCATTTATTCAGCCTGTGTCTCCTAACCTGGGTTCCTGGGGAATGTGACCCTTAGAATTTTAAGATGCTAGATTAGCTAAGGAATCCAGTTTTGCAGGACAGTTTATTACCAAGAAAACCTATAAGTGCAGAATAGCAGGAGGGACAAGCTTGTGATTTCTTGGAGTCTTATTCTGACCAAGTAGGCCAGAAAATAAAACTGTTATTTTCAAAACTATTATCTTTTAGAGAAGAGGAATATTATGATGAGGTAAATGTTCAAGGAAAGATAGGCATGGGCAAATATTTTTTAAAATCTGGGCACTAAATTTTAGCCCTGACTGGCTCAATGAATTGTTCATTGTCCCACACTTCTGAATGGTTACCAGTTCAATTCCCAGTCAGGGCATAAGCCTGGTTTGCCAGCCAGGTCCCCAGTCATGGCACATATGTGAGGAAGACAATTGATATTTCTCTCATACATTGATTTTTCTCTCTCTCCCTTCCCTCTCTAAAGATAAATAAATAAAATCTTTACAAAAGCAGGCAATGACATTATTAAAACTAATCATTTAAAAGAAGTTGAAAAAATACAAAAGTGCCAGTGCCATAGGGTTATTCATAATGTCTTCCTAACGGATGTGGTTCTTATGTTTTTCAAAGTGATGACTCCTAATTTTTTGAAGCTAATGAATTAATTAATGCACTCAATCACAGTAAGATAGAAGATAGCAAATGCTATAATTAGTCTAAAAGAAATAAAATCATAACCTACCTCGATATTTCTCCGGGCTTCGGCTGCATTTCTCTCATGCTGGATGGGAATTAGAGGCAAACCTCCAATTTTGGGATTTTTGGTTATAGAGCGTTTTCGTTCCTTTCCAGCTGGTGGCCGTATATCGTTTTCATGCTGTGAAAACAAAATTTCTTGCCATTGGTGTGTGACTTTATTATGTGGTGTAAACCACGCTACATAGCCACTTGGCTCCTTTTCCATACACACAAACCCAGCAATCTGCTTTCCCGGAGAAAGCCGTCTTCATTATGACGTCAGCTCTGGAGGCAGCATCGCTACGGGAGCTAACGCTCTTAAGTGAACTGAGCTTTGAGGTCTCAGTTCAATTTCCGAGTTCTAAATAAATACCTTCTGTACTACTTATCAAACCAAAGAGGGGGAAAACATTTAAGAAATTTCTTTGTGGTGGAAAAATAATACACTTGTCTACACTTCTAGAGCCCATGATCGAAGTAAATATACATCCACATTTGCTGTCTCCCCCAAAGATAATTTTGGTGTAAACATAATAATTTGACCTTATACAGCCCAAGTCAATCTCAGGCCTGCTTATCAGAAAACTTAGTCTTACTTTATGACCTTTTTAAAAATGTTACTTTTTCATCTAATTGAATTCCAAAGAAACATTACCTTGTACACAGACATTTATACTGAAAATCACTGTTTAACAGAGAGCGTGGCATGTTTGTTCTCAGATTATTGACTACATATTCTGGCCACTAAGCAATTATAGATATGACTGAGAAAAAGTTAATTTTGCAATGGGGAGAAATATCCACAGGTAAAAATGTAAGCTCTTGAGTGATAAATCCTTAAGATATGTATATAAAAGAAAAATCTTTAAAGATTTTTCTCCTCCTCAGGGTAGATTCACTTTACAGAAGTTGGGAAAAGCAAATTGACTTTCAGACAACGATCTGTGAAAGAAATACAAATACCAACTAAAAAATGAGCAGCTTACAGATGTTATGATGAAATGAAAAACATTTGGTAAGCTATAGAGCTAAATGCCTACTCTTATTTTCCTCCACTCTTAAGATTCAACCGATTCGTGTTCTTATGTTGCACTTGGTATTTTAATGTAGCGTTTCATAGCATGGAAAGCATTTCAACAAGTGCTGACTGTGTGCCCACTGTAAATAGCTGGGTTTCGTGACTATCGATAGACATCTATTATCTCCTTCAATCCTCAGTAACCCTCAGTGCAGGTCCTGCTTATTACCAGACTTAGTATATGTGCATAAGATCTGCTCTTGAATTTTAGGAAAACATTAACAAATCCACCATAGTGGACTATGTAACATTTCAATCAGAGGGAAAGTGACAAGTGTCAGAGTATTTTTACGTCATGGTCCTAAACTTGATAAAACAATTTGATATTACGTAACTGTGGTATCCCAACATGCAAAGCTGGGAGAACACGGACTGCAAGGGAAACAAACATCCTATGGATTGTATTTACACTTCCGCTCACTGACATACAGTACATATATTAAATGATACATTGAGGAACCTGATTGCAAATGCAATTTTCAAACATTATTTCTTTCCCTGACATAAACAATGCTTTGAATACTGGCTCATCAGGTCTCACTGAGTTGATCCAAGAAATATTTTTTTCTCAACAGCAGAAATCATTAGATCTCAGTAATCTGTTCTAACATTTATAGTTATGTATAAGTGACTTCAAAATTTATACTGCATGACATACTTCATTATAACCAAGATCACGTCCCCAAATCTTCATTTCTGTCTCCTTCACTCTATTTACTTGCTTTCCCTACAACTTTACTGAGGTATAACTGACAAATAATATTGTAAGATACTTACATGTACAGTGTGATGATTTGATACGTGCATGTGTTGTGAAAGGATTCTCTCCCATTGAGTTAATTACCATGTTCAACACTTAACATATTTACTTTGTGTGTGTGTGTGTGTGTGTGTGTGTGGTGAGAAGATTTAAGTTTTACTCTTAGCAAATTTAATTATACCATACAATGTTATCACATATAGTCACTAATAATATGAGATCCTCAAACCTTACTCATAACTCAAAGTTTTCAATCCCTTTACCAACCTCTCTATTCCCCCTGCCCATCTGCAAGCAAACACTTTTCACTCTGTTCCTATGAGTTCAACTTTTTTATTTTTAAGATTCCACATATAAGTGAGATCATGCAGCATTTGTCTTTCTTAGTCTGGCTTATTTCACTTGGAGTAATGGCCTCCAGGTTCATCCATGTTCTTGCAAAAGACAGGATTTCCCTATTTTAAAAGGCTGAATAACAACATTCCATTGTGCGTGCACCACATTTTCTTCATCTATTCATTTGTCTGTCGACAGACACTTCAGTTGTTTCCATGCCCTGGCGAGGGTGAATAATGCTGCAGGAAACACGGGGTCTGCCTTACTTTCTGAGCTTGACCTCTTCTTATCTTTCCAGACAACTGGATTTAGTTCCATTCTCACCAAGTATGCTTAGGCTCCTTGAGATCTTCAATCCATTCTGCTTTGCACATTGCTTCCCATTCCTTTCACAACCTGGCCTAGATCTCACGGTCAATCAATATACTCACCTCCTTGTCAGTATATTCAAGTCCTGTGCTCTTTCTCCCAACTTCATAGTTGCCTGGCAAAGCCCTAAACCTAGATAAACCTAATCCTGCTTACCCTGTGGGTGAGTACCCACAGGAGGAGGAGGACAACGAAATGGATCACTATGCTATTGCACACCTGCACAACTCACTCCCTCGTTTCAGACACATCTGTCGTTCGGCTACTCAGAAAGGTATTCTCTGAGAACGTGTTCTCAGTTAAAGGCCCTCCTTACCTCAGTTGCACTGGCTTTTCTTTCCCTCACTTATTTTACTTTATCCTACTAATATCCATTTGAAATTTTATTAGGTTCTTTTCCCTATTTTATAAATACTAACTGAGCACATACTTTGTAAATGGCATTGGGTTCTGTACTGCAGATACAAATACAGATCTAACAAGAGTCCTTCCCCAAAGAGGACATGCAGACTGCCAACCAACATGTGAAAAGATGCTCGGTGTTACTGTCAGAGAAATGCAAACTAATACCATAATGAGATTACACCTCGAGCCTGTCAGAATGACTATCATCAGTAAATCAACAAACAAGTGCTGGCCAGGATGTGGAGGAAAGGGAACCCTTGTGCACTGTTGGTAGGAATGCAGACTGGTGCAGCCACTGTGGAAAACTGCATGGAGGTTCCTCAAAAAATTAAAAATGGAGCTGCCTCATGACCCAGAGATTCCACTTCTGGGAATATATCCAAAGAAACCCAAAACACTATTTTGAAAGAATATGTGCATTCCTATGTTCATTACAGCATTATTTACAATAGACAAGATATGGAAGCAACTCAAGTGTCCATCAATTGATGAGTGGATAATAAAAATAGTGGTGCATGTATACAATGGAATATTAGTTATTAAAAAAAGGGTTATCTTACCATTTGCAACAGCGTGGACAGACCTAGAGGATATTATGCTAAGTGAAATAAGTGAGACAGAGAAAGACAAATACCACATGATTTCATTTATATGTGGAATCTAATGAACGAAACAAACTAACAAAATTGAAACAGACTTGTAGCTGTAGAGCACAAACTAGTGATTGCTGAGGGGAAGGGGTTTGACAGACTGAGTGAAAAAGGTGAAGGAATTAAAAAATTAGAAACTGATAGTTATAAAATAGTCACAGGGATGTAAACTACAGCACAGGGAAGGGATATAGTCAACAATACTGTAATAACCATGTGTGGTGCCAGGTGGGTACTTGAAATATTTGGGGGAATACCTGTGAAATGCATGATTGTCTGACCACTATGTTGTACACTTGAGACTAAAGCAAAATAATATTGAATGTCAACTGTAATTAAAAGGTTTTAAAAAATGAAATAAAAAATAAATTTAAAAAGTGACTGACAGAGTCCATACTCCCATGGAATTTATGTTTTAATAGGAAAGGTAAGACATGAAATATCTAAATTCACAAATGCTTTACTTAGTACCACAGTGTTGAAGTGCAGGGTGGTCAGTGTTCTGACACGAAGGTCTAATGGCAACATGAGCAAGTTTTTCTGGGAATGTGACATGTGAGCTGAAACCTAGAAGACTTGTGGGGCAGGGGACAGGTATCAGAAAAGTGTCCCGGCACCAGAAGGACTCATTGTTGGACACTACTGTTGACTCAAGAGTGTGTGTGTGTGTGTGTGTGTGTGTGTGTGTGTGTGTAACATACATATCAACATTTTCCACTTTCCTGTTTCCCTGTGGAGGTGAACCTGTAAGTCCTTAAATCCGAAAGGACCTCTGTGTTTATATTAATCCTAAAATGTGGACTGAGCAAGGAAGGGTAACTGGGCTGAGTCTCCAAGGACAAGACGGTCAAGGGCAGGTGAGGCAGGGAGAAGTGACTTGGTCCTGAGAGCAACCTCTGCTTCCCGGGTATTTGTACTTTGATTTTAAACTACAGAGTTGACTGACTTCAATTATTTTTATAAAAAGGAATCTATTTATGGTAGTTGTGTCACAAAGAGACAGTGTAACAGTCTTTGACTCTGCCCAGTTCCAATTTTAGGAAAATACTTCAAATCTAGTTTCTTAAGTAGGACTTCAATGTCTGAATTATTAAAAAGTCATGAAAAAAAGAAGGAAAGTCCCTAAAAAGTTAGCAACCAGTCTTTTTCTGCAAATGTATTCCCAGGTAGTACTTGTAGTGTCAGGGTGAGAAGAACAGTGTTTATTAACCACTGGAGAGGATAATAAATTAAATGAACAGAGAAAATGGTTTTCAAAACAAATGACCAGATTGGGCGGTGAATTAACTGCTCTTGTAAGAGAAGCAGGGAAGTCCGTCCTCAGTAACAGAGAGTGGCACCCGAATCGCTACCAGTGAATTTCAATGCTCTTGGGGGAAGCATTGCTGGGAATTCAGCCAGACAACATTGGGGGGAAAAACGATTTTCCTAATGGGACTACTGAAACCTCCTCCCCATAAAAAAAAAAAAAGCAAGCCCTCCTCTAAGTAGGACACTCAATGAGGAATTTGGTGTGTGCACTGGCCTCTGGCATCTCTGGGTGTAAACCAGTAACTAAATGTATGGCCCTGAGCAAATAATGCGAACTTTGTTCACCTTTATTCCCTCGTGTATGAGCAATGTTACGCATAGTTTGTTGCAAGTAATATGAGTTAACTCTTTTTGAAGTTTCTAGCAAATAGTAAGTATTAAAGAGATGTAGGTCCCTGTCCTTGTCTGTGGACAGGCAGGGTGAGGAGGGGAGGTGGTCCCTGGGAAAACACAAAGGAAAATAACACATTTTCCTAAATGAAGATCAGTGGGGTCTGCGGCGAGCTGGCCGCTCGGACAAGGCCATCTTTCCTGTGCGGCATCCCGCTGCGTCCACCCCTCCCAGGCTAAGGAGCTGCTGGGAGGCAAATAAACCTCCACAAAGACAGTCAACTCTCTTTCAAAGAGTCATGATAAATCTGGGTGCTCATCTATTTAAAAATACGTAATGAGTAAATAAAAGTATATGCATAAAACTCATTAAAGGTTACTGGAAAATCACCACCATCTCTTATCCACCTTTTAACACTTTACTGGACAACAGGAAACAGATCTCTGACCTGGGCAATGAAGATACTGGCCATCCACTCCATCTGATTCTGTGAACTGTCGCAACACAGGTGCCTGCAAAGCAGCATTTATAAACATATAAATGGGAGCCCGTTCTTCAGAGTACTTGGTGATTAAGTGACCAGAAATCCCTTTGTGTTTCTCTGAGTAATGACATAATACAGTCAAAATGGGAGTATTTCAGTACTAATTGCTTAGGTTTCTGTTAAGTATGCAATATCAAAATAACCGTGCACACATGCTATTTCATACAAAATACAACTAGGGTTTTGGTAACTGCTGAACAGTGATCAGCGATAGTTTTGGAAAAGCGATAGTTTTGCTTTTTCGGGTGCTTGATGGCAAAATGTCTTTTCCCTGGAAACTCCCAGCCTAAGAAGAAAAATATGTGCATATATTCTTAACAGCAGATTTTTTTAAAGGCTTAAATGATCTTCATCATTATGATTATAAACATTAATACCCATGGGAATCAATAAATTAAATATAAATACTGCCTGTCCAGTAACACTGACTCAGTCATCTTTTATTGGAGGAGGGGTGCGGAAGACTGGGCAGATGGAGACATGGCCCTGAAGACACGGGTGTGGGTGTGTCAGAGAGACCCCGAAGAGGCACATGGGGTGTGGGGTGTGGTCGATTAGACAGAGGCCAGTGAGAGAGAAGGACACAGCTAGTGTGATCTCTCAGAGCAAGTAGCCTTGCTCTGAGTCAGCGGAGTCAAGTGTACAGGGTTGAGACCAAGATTTTTCTTAACAAAATTTTCACTGGTTCTTATCCTTTATTCAAAACTGCACTTTGCCTCCTGACCCCATAAGAGCCAGGATTCCACGCCCATAATAACTGGGAAGAAATCAGTTAGTTTCTCTTAAGAGATATGGGCAATTAGGATACATGGGATTGAAATGGACCTACACCTGGAAGGCAAATATATCTTCCTCTTCCTAGACACTTAGTATTTAGTAAAGATTTTAACTTCACTTAGGTGAAACATTGTCTGTCTATAGATCCATCTGCCAAATCACAGCATTATTCACTTGCTGAAGTTATCATGAATGTTACCAAATCCAAAAACTGCCAGCTGTTAACTCACCAGTGATGTTTTTCGGAATATGCTGTCAATCCCCAACTGCAGCACAAGGGAAAAAACAAACACCAACGTATTAAAAACGACACACTTAACACTAAGAAGGTGACATTTAATGGTAGAAATGCATAACAGAATTGACACCCACAAGTGATGATTCAATGGGTATGATTTATCGAGAGGAAAATGATAAATGTTGAGGAATTTGGCTACAAATTGAAATATGTTGAAGGGAGACAGCGGGAAGGAGACTTGTGATGTCACAGGGCAATGGGAAAATCTCTCAGAAGACAGTCTGGGCTGAGCAAAACCAGATGTCCCGGAAAATGGCCAGAATACGATGCTATACATCTGACCTGCTGGTAGTGTGAGAAATGAAAGAATGTGCCCATTGCAACACAGGCATCTACATGTACCGGGCTTATAAATTAAGCATGGTGGCCAGAGCAAGAACATTTTCAGAATCTCAAATCATATGCAGAACATTAAAGTGAAGTTTCATGAGATTAAGGGTATAAGTGCAAACATTAATTAGCTAGTCAAACTCATGATAAGAAAGTACAGTGCAAAGCGCACGCCGGGTTGACTCAAGAGTTAAAGAGGAACACGCTGTTTAACTGGACGCAGTTCCTCTCTGCCATTTCTGTGCTGTGGATTTACTACCAAATTCGGCAAAGCCAAAGGGGAAATTATAGAGCCGGGAGGAACAAGACGTTCTAAAAGCGGAGCACGAGGAGGCGGAGGGCAGCCACCCATCTTCCTGTGGGTAGACTTGCGTGGAACATTCCTTCTGTCCCCAGGCTGTGACTGTGCCCGGAACGGGCTGTGGGGAAGAGCGCGCGTTCCCCAGCGGACAGGGCCCTCTGGGGGTTTCTCGGTGCACCAAGGAGACATTTAATCACCCAGAGCTTGCCTTTAGTGGGAACGTCATCCCTCCCTATCTACCCACACATGTTCCCTAGATCTGGCTACTTAAGAAACTTGTCTGAAGCTTAGTTTATAAAAAGTAAGGCTAATGCCACTGATCCCTAATTCCTTGAATAGACATATTTTCCCATCACTCTTCAATCACCCTTCTCTTTCAAGCTTTACCTGGTTGGTGGTTTCATTTTCTTTTTCACTCCAAGATAAAACTTCATTGAACTGAGAGAAAACATTTTGTCAGGTTTGCTACTCTGTAAGGAAAACAAAATGGTATGTAATTAAACACACTTCCTCTGCTGGAAACACTGAAGAAGGAGAGAAAACAGTAACTTGGTATCCGCACGCCCCCCCCCACCCCCCGGTTCCATCCGATGGAACGACAAAGTGGGGGTGTGAGTGTCCCTCTGAACAGAGGGCCTACGTGCTGCAGATTCCGCGCCGTCCCACCACCCTCCTGCCCGGACACCCCACTGTCCTTGAAGGAGGTGAACAGGGAGCACAAACGCAAAGTAGGAACACTACTCAGATCTGTTCATGGCCATCCAGGGAGGCTCCACTGCTAGAGAAACATGCAGGGAAAGTGGTCAAAGAGAGCTGAGCAGATGCTCCCTACAAATGGGGCCACAGAGCTTTGGAAAGCTGCCTAACGACTCTCTCTTCATCACATATTAGCAGATGTTACTAGTCGGTCTTTCTTCACGCGTCACCAAAACAGAACATATGCTTAGTTCAAGTGAATTTTAAAATTCGATGCAAAAAAAAGTGCCTCTAGGTCCTGCTGTCACTCAGCATTTGAAATAACTGCATGGGTATTTCTAGAATCTTAGGAAAGCAGAGATGACACTGCAGGCACCCATGTGACCACCGCCCTCTTTTACTTCCATCATCCTAGGAAGTATCCTACTGACTCTTCACAATTCCATAGCAAACGCCCCCTACACGCCAGGCAAATTCCCATCACCGTTAGTGGTTTTACCAAATCTTAGCTTTCTCAGGGACACACCTATATGGTACTATTGTGTGTGGAGCTCCTTTTACTCGACAGGGATTTAAAGAGCGCTCTGTGCTGCTGCACACATTAGTGGCACTTATTATACTGCTGAGTAGCATTCCACCGTATGAATTTATCACACTTACATTGACGGTCACGTGGAATGTTTCCAGGTTGCAGCTTTTATGAATAAAGCTACTTATGAACATTCTTGAACAAGTACTTTTGTGGCCATAATACCTAGGAACACAGTTGCTGGGTCCTGGGGTAGATGTACCAATAAATGTATCTAAATTAGACTGCCAAACATTTCTACACAGTGATTGTGTGATTTTACCATTCCATCAACAATTTGGGAGTTTCGGTTAATCAACATCCTCGTCAACATTAGGTATAGTTATTCTTATGATGTTAGTCAATTTTAGTCAAATTAAAGACAAGATAGTACCTTGGGGTTTTAATTTGCATTTATTAATTTCCATTAGCTAAACTCAGGCCATTTTTGCCTTAGGGCAGGGGTGTCAAACTCATTTTCACCAGGGGTCACATCAGCCTCCTGGTTGCTGTCCAGGGCCAAATGTCATTTTAAGACTGTATAAATGCAACTACTCCTTAACAGGTAAGCGAGAGCTTGGCACCACCGCCAGGTAGAAACAAGGTCCCAAGCAGGATAAAACAAGGTCAAGGGCCAGATTCAGCCCTTGGGCCTTGTGTTTGCCACCTGTGCCTTAGGGCATGACACATGAACTCTCAAACTGACTGAGATGCTGATGTATATGCTAGTTTATGTAACACATATCAGACTTCTCTTCAGGACTTAACTCATTCTTTGCCCTGAAAAATGGGAGGTGCTCAGAAAGGCCATATATGGAGGTCTCTACTGTGCTGTTGAGTGCAGTAATCGCATATCTCAGGGGCTGAAAGAAATCGTCAGCTCACTGTGCACTCTATTTATTTACTACAGGTCTTGACTTCCAAGACAAAGGGCTGAGAAAGGTAAAAAATTACAAATGTGAATGCCCACACAACAAATCAAATGCTACTTATACAAATACCTTCTGATCCTTGTAAAGAAAGAGATATCCATCTCGTAAAACACTATACCGATCTTGAAATTTGTTTCCAGACAGTATTTTAGATGGCTCTTCTTTGATTCTCAGGATCCCCTCTTTGATACTTCCCAGGGCCATTCTCTCTGTAAAGCATAGCACTTCTGTAAATTGGGTACATTTTCATTTATGTGGAATAGATATAAAACATTTCTACACTTTTGGCTGTGGTGTTTTGAACGAATAACTTGTTTCCCACCATCAAGAAACCTATGGTTAATTTCTGGGAATACCACATGCTACAGGTGTGTTGGACAAGTCACAGACCCACTGACTAGATTTATATCTACTTTTAATCTATAGGCCCGCCTACACAGTCCCATTAGCACTTAAAAATATATATATGGTTAGTCTCAACTGAGATGTGCTGTGAGTATAAAATACAGATCAGATTTTGAAGACAGTATAAGAAAGTAAAAATTTTACAATTTTGCAATGTTGATTCCATTGTGAAATGATATATTTTGGAAAGGTGGGTTTAAATAAGATATATTAGTAAAATTAATTTTACGATATATACTAATAGTACCTATATATTCACTTATATAAATTCACCACACACGTGCACACACACACACAATGTGGATCCTAGGCAACTTACAGTTACACAATCAGCTTGCATTATATTGATTTAAACAGCACTTGTACAAGCAATGCAAATACACAGGTAAATAGGAAAACCTCTACTGGAGTTCTGACACGGCAATCCAGGAATTTTTCAGGCATTAAAGAAATGCCTGCCGAAGTGGAACAGGAAAGGCTAAAAAAGACAAAACAGCTAAGGCAGAGCACTTAACATCAATTACGTGTCACGCACAACACTGTCATTGCCCCACACAGACCAGTCATTTCAACCCCTTCTATTAAGAAAACACTTTGCGGCAAGAACACCAAACTTGTATTTGCATAAACTCATCAATACATCCTGCAGTCTAAACTTTCTCTGCATAACCCAGACGATGATCCTCGGCCCGCCTGAGGCCGAAGGGCAGCGCACAGAGCACTGAGGCCAAACAGCCCTGGTGTGGCCACGGCAGCGTCAGCCTCTGCTTTCCAGGACACGGGCGCTGACCCGCGTCCTGCAGGCTGCTGTGGCCCTCCTATTCGACGACAGCCACAGATGTCGCAGAGTGGCGCACTGCAGCACTACTGGGACCTTTAGCAATCTTTTGGTGTTAAGGTGATACAATTTTAAAATATTTATGCACAGTTTCTGAAGTTTATAAAGAAATGAATGATTTTAGAAAGAAGAACTTCTAGTCTTCAACCCAATAATCTTTTGGTTTGGGGAAAACCTTACTTACACAGAGAATAGTGCGCAGATGTTTACAATTAAAATTAGCATAAGAAACAACTTATTTTAAAAAGCAGAAATAGTTCCTCGCAACACAAATGTAAGCATGGAACGACTTCCTGCAAGCAGAAGTCCCCAGGGTTAACCACATCAGGGATCCTAACCACAGGCAAACAAAGGTCATGAACAAATCCCAACAGTTTCCATGGTACAATATTCTGGCCACAGACGATATTCTTTCAATCACCCTGTCATACTAAAATATGGTTATTTTTAGGTAGTTTGTGACTTTAAAATTATTTGAGTAACACTGCTAAAATTGTCCTCTGGCACAATTTATTAATATTCATTTCCACAGAAAATATTTTAAATGATGTTTTATAGCCAAATGACTTCTCTTTAAATTCAAAATAACCTTTTTCCAGTTAAAAGACTTGAAGACATTTTTTAATACAACTGGAAGATCAAGAAGAAAGTAAACATTATATAAAACTAGTGTACATTTTAGATTTTTCAAAATGTCTGTTTATTTTATTTTTTAACTGTTGTTCAAGTACAGTTGTTCATGTATTTTTATCTCATGTGATTTGCAACCTTCTGAAATAGGGAGTACAGATCATATAATCTCATTCTGTAAGTGAGAAAATTGTGGCTCATAAGGGTTATGCTACAAGGTCAAAAAGCAACTACTAGAATCACAGTTCAGGTCTCTTAGTAACTAACGTAGAATCCGGTCTTCTTTATTGAGGCACTTCTAAATAATGGTTACAATTACAATCACCACCATTTCCACAATACTGGTACATGCCCAGGTGCCTTTCCTGACCTCATGCACCAATTTACACTGTTAAGCACTATTTTTCCTAAAACTTATCCTTTGATGTTTTCTTGCACCCTTTCTGATTGTTCCTTCACACACTACTCATCTCTTGATATATCCATCCGTTAAATGCAAATATTAATTCTATGCCCAGTTCTCTAATGCTATTTTCTTAAAAATAATTTTTATTTATTTATTTTGAGGGGAAGGGAGGGAGAAAGAGGGGGGGAGAGAAACATAGATGCGAGAGAGAAACACTGATTGGTGGCCTCTCGTATACAGGGCCGAACCTGCAACCCAGGCGGGCGCCCTAACCGGGAATCAAACTGGACACCTTTCGCTCTATGGGACTATGCCCAACCAACTGAGCCGTACAGGTCAGGAGTAATGTTCTTAAGTTTAACAAGTAAGCTGCATGATCTTGTATGCCCTCAAGGCTAACGCCACGTTCCATGCAATGCACTCCATAGCTTCCTTAGTTCCCTTCTAAACATCTACCCTTGGACACAATTCACAGACAACTAAAACCCAACACATTCAAGTTGGAATTCAGTGACCCTACCCTTATGTCACCCCAAATAGTAACTTTTATACTGTCTCCCTTAATGACTCAGAAATCATTCAAAGGAAACTGAGAAATACACACAGCTGTCTCTATAATAATACAATGCTAATTTCCTTTAGAAAACATTCCCTAACTATCCAGCAAAAGTGAGTCTGCAGTTTATGAAATTTTATCAGTAATTTCCTCAATTACAAAGTGATTTTTATTTGCATTTTAAAATAGTTCAAGATAGAATCTTATAACAGAAGAACAAGACATACAAGAAAAACAAACCAGGAAATGCTATTTCCTTGAATGAAGGGCATTCAGTGTTAGAAAAGATGTCAATGACCACCTGGCTGAACCACTTCTCTGTACTTGAAAGGCCAGACACCCAGGCCTACAGCAGTCACTGATAACTGGTTGTTAGCATTTATGTTTATATTTAAATAGTCTTCATATATTTAGGTTTTCTTTCTGTGTGTGTGGGTAAAGACTATGCTTTGAAGATATCTTTAAAGCTTAGAGATAATACTGTCCACAGATTCCTGCCCAAAGAGAGAGGGCTAACAGAAACTTATCAACTGGTTTTCTCAGCACCAAAGTATAATATTAGAGGTCAGGGCATTCATACTGTCTAGTGAATATCACAGACCATCCTCAATTCCCTCCGAAATACCTCCACTTGAAGTGGAAAGAGTTTTACCATCAACTTTTAAACATCTTTGGTTTTAAAAAGTTTTGATGGAAGTGGAATGTAAGTTATTTTAGCTAGATTATGATTTACAGACTCATACTATTTCTGCTGAAAGTTTCTTAAGTCAGTTGATAGTGGATGGCTCAGCTTTCCAGGTCTCAACTTGCCAGAAGCAGCTGCATTTTGAACTATTTGATTCTAATGCAAATTGAATTCTAAAGCGTCTGTCACATGCAGCAACCTAAATTTAGAAACCCACAGAGATCTGAATTTGAGTTACATATATCTTGAAAGTATTGCTTCCCCATTGAGACCATTAAAATTTGATTCCTATATATCACATTCAATTACTGGGGTATTTTTTAAAAGAACTTTAGTACTTAAGAATAAGACTTCAGCAATGTAAAATTATTTATTCTGGAACCTTATAGAAGCTATCAATGTATGCCTTGCTTGTGATAGAGACATTGAAACAACGCAACATAAAAGATAATGATAAAATATGGTCTAATAAGATTAGCTATGACAAAGTCTAAATAGCAATTTTAATGGTTTTATTCCCCTATCTCAATGCCTCAGTGATAACCCGTGGAGGAGAAAAGACATTTGAGGACTGTTATCTTTCTTTTCAAGTTAGTTAACCCCTCATTACAATAATGACAATGGTACAAAACGTTTCTAAGAAATCAAATGCTGCTTTTGAAAAGCACAGAATTGATTTTTAAGCAGAGGTAACAGAAAACCCATTTGCTCTAGTGTACTCCTAACATGTGAAGTGTGCTATCTCATTACCTTAAATGAATGAGCAGAAATCAAGTGCTAACCAATTCTGCATCCATTCCTACTGTGATGTCTACATTTTAAACTGTTCAGATAAAGGGACAAAACTGAGAAAATTAAAACTCATGAACCCTCAAACTTATTTGATAGAAATTCCTCATTTAGCAAGAAGGTGGTAAAAACAATGTCAAGCAAAGGTGTAGGCTTAGAATTTATTACATACAATAAAAAACAATTATCATACAGTTAATGAAATGCAAGTTGTGTGCATATGTCTGTAGATACGGAGTTGGAATAGATATAAGTGGAGAGACAGTAAAAGTGTGGCAACCAGGTGTCAAGTGTGAGGGGACAGAGGGCAAAGGATGTGGTATTGCTACTGTGTTTTTTTAGCTTTCATATTTTTATCGTTATTCTATTACAGCCGTCCCAATTCTTCCTCTCTGCCCTCCTCCACCCATCCCCACCCCTCTCCCACAGTCAGTTCCCACACTGCTGTCCATGTCCCTGGGTCCTTCACACCTGCTCTTTGTCTAGTCCCTTCTCTGTCTTTCCACCACTATTCCCCCTCCCCATGCCCATCTGTTTGCTTTCAGTCTGTTCTATGTTTACATGCCTGTGATTCTATTTTGCTCTGTAGTGTATTTTGTTCATTATATTCCTTTCACAGGTGAGGTCGTATGGTATTTGTCTTATACCAAATGGCTTATTTCACTCAGTATAATGTTCTCTAGTTCCATCCATGCTCTCACAAAAGGCAGAAGTTCTTTCTTTCTGTTACATAGAATTCCAGTGTGTAAATGTACCATAGTTTTTTTGATCCACTCATTTGCTGATGGGCACTTAGGCTGTTTCCAGCACTTGGCTATTGTAAATAGCATTGCTATGAACATCGGGGTGCATGGGTTCTTTTGAATTGGTGATTCAGGGTTTTTAGGGCATATTCCCAGCAGTGGAATTGCTCAGTCAAAAGGCAGGTCCATTTTTAGTTTTTTGAGGAAATTCCACAGTTTCCCACAGTGGCTGCACCAGTCTGTATTCCCACCAACAGTGCATTAGAGTTCCTTTTCCTCTATATCTCTGCCATCACTTGTTGTTTGTTGACGTATAAATGATGGCCATTCTGGCAGGTTTGAGGTGATACCTCATTGTGGTTTTGATTTGCATTTCCCTGATAGCTAGTGATATTGAGCATCTTTACATATGGCTATGGGCTCATCTGTATGTCCTCCTTGGAGAAGTGTCCATTCAGGTCCTTTGCCAATTTTTTTTAATTGGATTGTTTGTTTTTCTTGTGTTGAGTCATATGTGTTCTTTATATGTTTTGAAGATTGGACAAGGGTTAAATGTATCATTGGCAAACATGTTCTCCCATACAGTCAGTTCCCTTTTGATTCTGATGATGGTTTCCTTAGGATTATAAAAGCTTTCTAATTTGATGTAGTCCCATTTGTATTTTTTTTTTATTTCCCTTGCCCTAGGAGATATATCAGCAAAAATATTGCCACATGGGATATCTGAAATTTTCCTATTTTTCCTCTAGACCTTTAATGGTGTCACAACTTGTATTTAACTTTTTTATCCATTTTGAGTTTATTCTAGTTTATGGTGAAGGTGGTCTAATTTCATTTTTTTGCATGTACCAGTCTAATTCTCCCAACACCATTTATTGACTGGCTATTTTACCCCATTTTATGCTCTTGCCCCATTTTTCAAATTATTAATTGACCATACACACTTGGGTTTATTTCTTGGTTCTCTATTTTGTTCCATTGATCTATGTGTCTGTTTTTATGTCAGGACCAGACTGTTTTGATTACAGTGAGCTTGTAGTATAGTTTGATATCAGGCATTGTGATCCTTCCTACTTAGTTCTTCTTTCTCAAGATTGCTGAGGCTATCCAGGGTCTTTTTTGGTTTCATATAAATTTTTGAAATATCTTTTATAAATCTGTGAAACATGCCACTGGTATTTTAATAGGAATTGTGCCGAATCTATACATTGCTTTGAGTAGTATGGACATATTAACAATATTAATTCTTCCAGTGCATGAACATGGTACATTTATTTGTGTCTTCCTTAATTTCTTTCTTCAATGTTAATAGTTTTCCATGTACAGACCTTGAACCTCCTTGGTTAAATTTATTCCTAGGTAGTTTATTTTTCCTGTTGCTATAGCAAATTTTTTTTACCTAGTTTCTCTTTCTGATATTTCACTGTTAGTGTACAAAAATGCCATCAATTTCTGAATATTGACATCATTTTCTGCTATTCTGCCAAATTCACTTATTAGATTAAGTAGTTTTTTGGCAAAGACTGTAGGTTTTACTATGTACATCATCATGCCATTTGTGATGATGATAGTTTTATTTCCTCCTTTCCAATTTGTATGTCTTTTACTTCTTTTTCTTGTCTGATCACTGTGGCTAAAACTTCCAATACTGTGTTGAATTAAGAGTGGTGAAAATGGACACACTTATCTTGTTCCTGGTCTTAATGGGAAAGCTTTTAGGTGTTTGCCCATTGAGTATAATTTTGGCTGTAGATTCCTCATATATAGCTTTTATTATGTTGAAGTATGCTAACTCTATTCCCGCTTTGCTGAATGTTTTTATCATAAATGGGTGCTGGATTTTATCAAATGCTTTTTCAGAATCTATTGATACGATTATTATTTTTGTCTTTCATTTTGCTTATGTGGTATATTATATTTATTGATTTATAAATATTGTACCATCCTCGCATCCCTGGGACGAATCCCACTAGATTATGGTGTACGGTCTTTCCAATGTATTGCTGAATTTGAATTGCCAATATTTTGTCGAGGATCTTAGCATCCATGTTTATCGGAGGTATCAGTCTGTAGTTTTCTGTCTTTGTCATCTTTACTTGGTTTTGGAATTAGGATGGCACTGGCCTCATAAAAAGAGTTTGGGAGTCTTCTTTCTTCTTGAATTTTTTGGAATAGTTTGAGAAAGGTATACATTAGTTCTTCCTTAAATGTTTGGTATAATCCACCTGTGAAGCCTTCTAGTCCAGGGTTTTTGTGCACTGGGAGTTTTCTACTTTATGTTTAAAAAAATAGTAACACATTCGATGTGTGTTACTACGATAAAATGCAGTTGCAACCAATCACCCTTGTTTCAAACTCGGCTAATTTCCATGCAGCTCCAGGACAGAAAAAGAAAATCTTAAATGAAAGAAATTTTGAACATGGTTCCCTTTCTGCTGTGAAGAGCAATGCATTTCTAAGATGACTCCCAATTTTTCTAACAAACTGACAGAGAAATCACATTTGATTTACTTTCATTTTAGATCCCAATTTTAAGGAGCAGTGGATGTGCTGAATGAAGCAATAATTCTGGAGTAGGTGGTCACTGTGATTGATTTAGGAGACATTTGCCAGGACAGAGACAAAATAGACTGAATAGCTACCCAGCCTAAAATCTGTCACAAAGTATATCCCACAAAAAAGACTTACAAGTATCACGTTGCTGCAAGACACAACTAAAGGGAAAAAATCATGATTTAAGGAAGTCATTTAAAAAAACAAACAGTAGGCCAGAGCTGGTTTAAAAGGATATTCCTAAATTCACACAGATGCAGAATAGACCAAAATGAAAGAGATTATTTTGATTTGGCAATCTAAATATAAATAAAGCTCTAATTAAAAACATTCATAAAACATTTTATCGGCTAGAAAACTAAAAAAGTATTTTAAATATTTACTTCATAGGTACTCCTATTTTTTACCCGAAATACATCACTACTAATATGAAATGGTCTAATTAATGTATTTGCTGACAGTGTTACTCTAAAGCCTGATTTTTTTTCACACAATAACACAATTTGCTGGTAGAAAGAAGTATAGCTATTGTAACAAGTTGCACAACGATTTGGCAAACTGAGGCAAGAATAGTGCAGGGACAGCTCCCACCCTGTTAGAAAAATGAAGACGATATTAGAGGAACACAAAAGTTAGTGACATTTTACTCTGGAGTTTCATCCAAATCCTGAAACTACCATTTAGGCCTGCTTTCCACTGCTTGGGTTCTCTAGTTTGTACATAAAATGCTTCATCTAGACCTTACAGAGGCCTGGCGCTTTCACAGCAGCACTCACTCACAACCCCGCAAAGACGACCAAGTACGTGCAGCATCACACAATGCCAATCTTCCCACCCAGTCTGTGGGCACGGTCAGCGTTCAGTCTGTCACTCTGCTGTCTCCTCTCATCTTCCAACAGCGTGAATATTTCACTCCCCCACTGCAAAGGGCAGCAGCACCGAATGGCATCCTTGTTTGGATTCTTCTTCCCCCCAGCTGCACGAAGCCTTCTTCTATATCACAGCTTTTTAGGACCTCGTTTTTGTCGATTTTAGTCATATAACCAGCCCCCTACCACTCCAATAAAAGCTGCGCTATTATGTCTAGGTGGGGTTTCAGTATTTCGCAACATGAAGAAGTAGCCATTTGGAGGAATACTGGGAAAAGAAAAAGGAGAATTCTCACCAGAAAAATAAGCATTTACTTGAAAAGTTGACTTATTTTGTAAAGAGAACCAGGAGAGCCTGTATTATACATGTTTCATAATGTTGACAGGACTTGGTTCATAAGCTCAACACTTTTCCCTTTCTCAACGTTAAAACTAAAGAATAGAGAATTTAAGAACTAGAATAGATTTCATAGATTTTCTAAATCAGAAATCCTCGGCATGGGCACCACAGACATTGGGCCCAACGCTTTTTTGTGAAGACCTGCAGGATGTTCAGTGGCACCTCTGGCGTCTTCCTACTGAATTCCAGAAGCACCACCCCACCCAGCTGTGACAATCAGAAACACCTCCAGACACTGCCAAATGGCCCCTAGGACACGAAACTGCCCCCTACCTGAGAACCACTGTGCTTTGACATGGATGCATATTGAACTCACATGAACAGAGGTATGGGGGGAGGTGGTCAAAATCATATGTAGGAGTATCAAAGACAATAAGATAATGGTCACTAAAAGGCTAAATCTCCACAGCAAAAAGAATAATATCTGTTCTGTTTGTTTAGGTACTTATAAGGCAAGAATGACAGAGGTTGTTACACTGCTCTCATATTGTAAAAGTATTTTCATGTGACGTATAAGATGTAATGAACAGTGTTAAGGACTGAATGCTGGTGTTCCCCAAGACCTCCCAATGGGATGGCCAGAAGAGGGGGGAGCCCCTGAGTGGGAGGAGTGCTTTATAAGAGTCGCAGAGAGCTGGTCGGCTACCTCTGCTAAGTGACGACACAAACTGAGAAGTCTGCAACCTGGACGTGGCTCTCGCCAGGGCCCAACCCTGCTGGCACCCTGACCTGGGACTCCCAGTCTCCAGACAGGGACAAACGAACTTCTGTGGTTTACATGCCACCCAGTCTGCGGTAGTCACAGCAGCTAAGACAGCATCACAAAGCCAGAAATTCATCAGATTAGCCGCGGTACGATTTAGAACTTACTGATCTATGGATGTTGGCTAGACAGCCTTCAATCATACTAAGTAGTAGATTTACAGCTTTTATGAGTAAAAGCTAACCTTCTTTTTGCTAACCATCCTTACCTTCTTTTTCATAATTAGAAGACAAATATCTTCTCAAATCCCATATTTATTGGCTATGATCTGGGTGGGGCAAGTTACTTCATTTCTCTGAGCTTCTCCCAATTTGTAAAATTCAAATGACAATGTAACTCACACGGATATTTTAAAAAGTTTAAATGACATTTGGTGTGCGCAGAGCTCAGTGAATGATTAATATGTTATCACAATGTTATATAATATATAATAATATACTAATAGAGCTCAGTTGATATAGGATTAATAAATAATAATGACTATCATTATTACTAATTATTAAAGCTATGTTAAAATCCATCTTATAAAACCTGAATCCTTTGCTTTTAAAGTTGTTTTATATCCAGAGCTGGCATAAAATCTCTTTCTAACCTGACAATTAATGGCAGCACAACAGAAGAGTCAAAGTTTCAAAATAAAAGTTTTCTGATGTCTCATACAAGTCTTATATGGTCTTATATGTCTTATATGTTTTATATGGTCCCCTTCTGCTAGCTAATTTCTTATTTAAGCTGACGTGCTATATATGTCTTTTCCCAGCTGCATGGCAAGTATCCTTATTGGAAATGTTTTTCTTTTATACTTGTTTTCCAATATCCACAAAAACAAGAATTGCCCTGGCTGGTATGGCTCAGTGAACTGAGTGTCGGCCTGTGAACCAGGGGGTCGCTGGTTTGCTTCCCAGTCAGGGCACATGCCTGGGTTGTAGGCCGAGTCCTCAGTGGTGATCGTGTGAGAGGCAACCACACACGTTTTTCTCCCTCTCCTTCTCTCTCCCTTCCCCTCTGTCTAAAAATAAACAAATAAAATCTTTTTTAAAAATGGGCATTATAACAAGCCATCAGCCTCAGAGCCTGTATTACTTACACCTCTTGAACACCCAGAGAACTTTGGTAATGGAGAAAGAAGTTTCACCAGCTATCTAAAAATTAGAGAAACACGTAGGCATGGCAAAAAGGCCTTAAAAACGTAAACCACTCCTTCCCAAACGCTAACTTGGGACCATCAGGTCAGCCAACTACTGCCACCATGCTGGGCTCCAGGAAACCTGGCGCAGTGCAGGGTCCCCCTGTGTGTGTGCACACTCTTCTTTCTCCTCGACGGTACTAGTCAGCTATTCATCTCTATTTTTTAGCATTTGCAAATAACACCTGTGCCATGATAATTATCCCTGAACCACCTGAACTTTCCACCATGGCTGCAATGTGCGCTGGCAGCACCTACCATTACAGTGTCTGACTGTGTCAACGGTTAAGAATCGCTTCACCACAAGATAAGCGGAGCCAGGGTCTGCTAATGAACTCCAGCGAAGCACCTGCTCCAACACGTTTTCTGTGTAGTGAAGGGGGCGCTCTGCAAAACAACGAAACCAAATTGAATATATTAAGGTATCTTTTGATGTAATTATCAAATTTTTAAAACTCATTTAAAATGATCTTTATGTAATAATAAGTGTAGCCACAGCATATAATACACAGTAATAGCACTAAGACTACATAAAAGAGACCCTAACACCTAGAACACCATTAAGTATATAATAAAATGTATTATATAAATTAATATGTGCAGGAACATTTGTTTTTTCCTCAATTATTTTGAAAAATTCACAGATGGTATCCTTTAGATAAAATTTCAGAAATAATGCTACCCTTCTGCACAATAAATCAGTATCTTTTACTATCTTCTTTTGAATTTAGCTAACATTCTGGTTTGCTTATGGAAATCTGCCTATTTCCATATGTAATTAAATAATTATAAAATGACTAGGAAATTACTTTTGTCCAATAACAACTAATAACAAATTAACCCTAAAGATGACCATATTATAATTTCTAATCAATAGTAGTAAACTTATAGCTGATATTCTCATAGTTGATTAATATGAAATCAAAAATATAAATTTACAGAGAACATATGAAAATAATAATAATACACACAGATAAACTAAACATACATTAACTATCAGTGAAAAAATCAATTAGAAACATTATATAGCAATGTTATATATTAACTGTTGATATAATAGGACTAACAAGAAGTTAATGAAATCTTAAAGGTTTTTCCTTGATAAATACTCCTCTGTATACATTCTGTTTTAGGCAATCATATTTTTAAATGCATCAGAAGCTCTTGGCACGGTGTTAACTAAAAAAAGATGTTATAATTACAATCAAAGCCCCATAGGGAAGTTTTTTGCTAATCAAAATATGTCAATCATTTAATAAAATGTTACAACAGAAGCATATGCTGGGAAAAAGGAAATTCAACCCTTTCCACAGCACACTAAAGGCAGCCTAACCGAACGGCAAGAACAGAAGCTGCCACGGGAAGAGGGTGGTGCAGCCTGCCCAGGGGCATCACCACGTGTGCGTCCATCCGTCCACCCCTCCCAAACCCTTCGAAGTGCAAAGTGCACAGCGCATGAGCTCTTCATTTTTGGTTAGAGTAGGAATGCTCGCGACAAACAAGAAAGAATTAGGTCATATCAGAATCACACACAAACTATATTTTAATTGGTTATAAAGTCACAAATAAAGACAACCAAATATATCACGTCCTTCTTAACACTAGTCTCCCCTGCTATGACCACAGCGTTCCAGAACATACCAACAATGCCAGTCCACAAAAGAAAACAAAAGTTCTGCTTCCAATGGAAATACCAGATTTTTGCTTACTATTCAGTACAATGTAATGCAATTCTGCATTTTGTGTTTATTGGAGCAAATCAATGAGGATGGCAATTCTAAATAAATAAATGAATGAATGAATAACAGCAGCTAGGGCATACATCTTAAAGATATATCTCCCTTGTGTTCACACACATATCCCTGTACACAGTAGAGTGTTGAGTACATATATAACAGATGTTCAATAAATATTCAAGTGATGAAGTACCTTATGAATTTCTATGGTGGTCTATAATTCACAGAAAATATATGTAAGTGTATCAGCCGACAAAATATAATTTTTTGTAAAACTAGAGAAAAATCTTTTGTGCTATGTAAGTCTTGATTTCTTCAAATAATTTTGTAAAGAGTTTGGCAAAGTTCATAATTGCCCATAATTTGCCAAAGCTATAATTCATTTATTGATTAACCCATAAACTGACTGTCTTCTATTAATGGAGGTTGTAATTCACATTGACTGTTTTTAAAAATAAAACTAATTCTAATTTGAAGTCCTAGACATAGTAATCAGATTTAAAAAAGACATCCAAATTACAAAGGAAGAAGTAAAACTCACTATTTACAGATGACATATTTTTAAATTTTTATTTTAATTATTTTTCAAGTACAGTTTTCTGTCTTTTACTCCCATCCCAGTCCACCCCCTCCCCAGTGCTCCCCACCTCCCTCCCATTTCCACCTTTCTTAGTTTTTGTCCATGTGTCCTTTATATTTGTTCCTGTGACCCTTTCCCCTTTTCCCCTGAAATTCCCTCCCCTCTCCCCTCTGGTTACTGTCAGCCTGCTTTCTATTTCAATGTCTTTGGTTATATTTTGCTTGCTTGTTTGTTTTGTTGTTTAGGTTCCTGTTAAAGGTGAGTCCAAGTGACATACTTTATATGCAAAACCATAAAGATTCCACCAAAAAAAAATCTATTAGAATAAATGAATTCAGCAAAGTTGCAGATACAAAATTAATATACAGAAATTTGTGGTGTTTCTATACACAACTAATTATCAGAAAGAGAAATTTAAAAAATAATGCCATCTGCAGCTCCATCAAAAAGAATAAAATGTCAGGTAATAAATTTAACCAGTAAGACTCTGAAGACAGAAACTAAAGAAGACCCAAATAAATGGAAGGATACACAGTGTTCATGAACTGAAAGACTTGGTATCAAGAAAATGTCCATACTACCCAAAGCAATCTACAGAGTCAGCGAAATTCCTCTCAAAACACCAATGGTATGTTTCACTGAAAGTAGAACAATGGGGACAGACTCACTGATGGAGAGCAGATGACAGCAAGTGGGGTAGGGAGACGTCAGGGAGTAGAGGGACTGAGCAAAAAGGAAAGAGAACTATGGACATGGACAACAGTGTGGTGACTGTTGTGGGGAGGGGAGACAAGGGGAGTAAATGAATGGGAAAAATACAGTAACCATTAAATCTTTCAAAAAAACAAAGAAAAATAATCCTCAAATATACACGGAAGTACAGAAGACCTCAAATAGCTAAAGCAATCTTGAGAAAGGAGAACAAAGTTGGAGGCCTCATACTCCTGGATTTCAATCTATATTACAAGCTATAATAATCAAGCAGCATGGCACTAGAACACAGACACAAAGATCAATGGAACAGAATAGGAAGCCCAGGAATTGACCCATGCTTATATGGCCAATTATCCTGAGACAATGGATGCAGGAACATGCAATGGGCAAAAGATAGTCACTTCAATAAATAGTGTTGGGAAAACAGGACAGATAAATGCAAAAAAAAAATTGAGCTGGACCACATTCTTACATCATATACAAAAATAAACTCAAAATGGACCGAAGACTTACATGTAAGACCTGAAAACATAAAACTCCTAAAAGACAACACTGGCCATAAAGTCTTTGAGGTCAGTCTTAGAAATATTTTTTATACGTCTCCTAGGAAAAGGGCAGTAATAGCAAAAATAAACAAATGGGACTATATCAAACTAAAACGTTTTTGCACAGCAAAGGAAACTATCAACAAAATGAAAAGGCAACTTGCTGAAAGGAAGAAGATATTTTCAAACCATATATCTAATAAAGGGTTGATAATCAAAATATATAAATTGTTCATACAACTCAACATCAAAAAACATTTTTTTTTAATGTGCAGAGTACCTGAACAGACATTTTTTCCAAAAAAGACAAATGGATGGCCAACAGATGCAGGAAAGGAGGCTCCACATTACTAACCATCAGGAAACTGCAAATCAAAACCACAATAAGATATCACTCCACACCTGTCATAGTGGCTATTATAGAAAAAACAACAAATAACAAGTATTAAGTAAGGACGTGAAGAAAAGGGAACCCTGTGCACTGTCAGTAGGTGTGTGAGTTGATGCAGCCACTGTGGAAATCAGTATAGAAGTGCTGCGTGACCCAGCAACTCCACTTCTGGGTATTTGTCCAAAGACCAGGAGAACACTAACTCTGAGAAATACATACGCACCCCTGTGTTCACTGCAGCACCGTAAACAACAGCCAAGACACAGAATCCGCCTAAGTGTCCATCAGTTCATGAAAGGATAAAGATGATGTGGTACATACAATGGAGTATTTCTCACCCATAAAAAAGAATGAAATCTTGCCATTTATAGAAACATGGAAGAACCTAGAGGGCATGATGCAAGTGAAGTAAGTCAGAAAGAGTGAAACAATGCCGTATGGTTTGAATTTATGTGTGGAATCTAAAACAACAAAACGAAACGAACAAACAGAACAGAAACAGACTCACAGATACAGAGAAAAAACGGAGAGTTTCCGGGGGTGGGGGGAGGGAGAGGAAGTGTTGAGGAGGGCAAAAAAGGTAAAGGCGATTGAGAGGGACAAACTTTTAGTTATAAAGTAAGTCATGGGGATGTAATGTACAGCACGGAAAATACACTCAATAATATCATAAAGACACTAATTATAGAATCAGCACTATCTTTACATGCCATGTTATGTAATTCTTTCTACTGCTTGCGAACTCGGGGATACTACTGATCCTATTAACAGTTGCTGTTTCTGGAAAAACAACTACGTGTCAAACATTATGTATACTGGATACTTTACATCAGTTATCGCTTTTAATTCTCACAATACTCTTCATTAAATATTACTGCTATTCATACTTTACATGTCAGGGAACCCAAGGATCAGGGACACTTAGCCACCTGCCCAAAGTGCAACAGCTGGTTCAAGTGAAAAGCAGGGGTTTGAACCTCAGATCTATCGGACTGCACAGCCCCAATCTTTGCGACACGCAGTTTCATTTAGGTAAGTATGCAGGCCAGCACATGATCATTTTCTCACGTGCAATTCTGGGGAAAAAAGTGTCAAGTCACAAAGATGTTTTTGTGAAGACTGAACAAGGTGACATAAGCCAAGTGAAAAACAGTGTCAGTTCACACTTCCCCTACACCCCTTTTCTTCTCCTTAGTGAGAGGGCGGTAGGAAGTAACAGCAAGATGGTTCCAACATCTGCCCTTAAGGAAACTGATGGTACTGCCATTGGCTTGCACGTAAGAATGATACTGTTCACTGGAAAACAGTATCTGGATTGCAAAAGCTTACCCTTCTTTATTACCAGATTAAAGTGGTAATGAGAATTCCAAATATTCAACTGTTCATAGTAAAGAGGGTTACTTGTACAAGCAGGTACTATAGTGATCGCTCTCAGTGTGCTTACTTACACTGAAATGTATCACAGCAGATATAGAGGCAAATGCAGATTTGCAAAAAAATTAGTCAAGTGTGTTTTTCACATCGGTCTCATAGCACAAAATGCTTTAGGAGAACAAAAATCCTGAGGATTCATGTTCCTGCATAAAAACAGACCTGAAAAATGGGATGAAAAGATAAATGTTTATTATACTGTCAAATGCTATAATTATTAAAAAGGGCATTAACATCCACCATAAGAAAGAAATAACAGGCATGAAAAAAAATGAGTTATCAAACATTGCTGGAATATAAGTTCCTACAAATATATTTTTTATTTATAGTTACATTTACAACCACCTGTCATCATAGATTATGTGGTAGGTAAGCCATTTGGCATTACGGCCCTATGAAAAATAAATCACTCGTCTGTGTACTATCTATAGCACGAGAACGGCCCGACAGTCAGTGTAGTTACTGGAGAAGAGCAGGTTATGGAGGTGGTTGTTTAGCCAGGTAAATCACATTATTAATAGTTTAAAACAGCGTGCACAGGAAAAACTCTGGCCTCCTCTGTTAAAAAGAGAACTATCCATTTTTCACTTGAAATTATAGGTATTGTCATTAAATTTCTGGCAGTAATAACACAGGATTTCCTGAGACAACTGCAACTTGCCCAATAATTAAATCCTTGGTGCCAAGCTTAGAGTTGGGCACGTCTTTCTCCTGCCCTGGCCCTGTAATTAGAGGGTGACAGCACTTTCTGTGTCAATCAAGAGAAGGGCTGGGAAGAGTCCTAACAGAAAATGAACAGATCTTCTCTATCCGCATAGCTATGAGGAAGAGTCAGGAAAACATTTCATTACGACATTGCTGCACAGAAAGTGTTTTACAAACTTGAACTTCTCCATGAAAAAGCTCACTTAAATGAGGCCCCTTGGGTAGTTACTACCTTTCAGCATCTCAAGGACCTGGGGCTATAGCAGCACAAGACAGGCTCACTTTTAAGGTGAGGAATTCGAATAACGGCTTACTTTAGAAGATTAGCTCTTGATGAAGGTAATAGCCTCTCCTACAGTAGGTTTCAGCTTGTCCCAACAATTGGTGGCAGTGGGTCCAGGATGCCAGGCATCTTTCAAAGGATGAGACAAAGAAAAACTTCTCTAGCCAGTACAAATTTCAAAAGTCCCACTAAACACTCATTTAGAGGGAAAATGTACTTTAAACTTTACTGAGCCTAGAACCTACCTCAGCTTTGTGCATATAAATTCTCAAAACATTTTGTAAGGTTTTAATATGATGTATTTTCTCCACGAATCTGACAACTATAAAAGCCAAAAAAGATCACGGCTTGGTCAGAACTTTCTAAGAATTGTTCACCATTTTCTAGGATCTGAAAGTTTGTACTCCACAAATTCCTCGGTTGAAACCTAGTCCCCAATATGATAACATGAGGGGGAAGCGCCTCTGGAAGGCAGAGCCCTCACGAATGGGGTTAGCGCCCTTATGGAAGAGACCCACAAAGCTCCCTTCCCCCATGTGGGAAGAGAGACCAAAGACAGCCCTCTGTCAACTGGCAAGCTGGCTCTCTTGCCAGACACTGATTCTGCCAGCACCTTGATCTTGGACTTCTCAGCCTCCAAGACTGGGAGAAAAAAATGTCTGTTGTTTCTAAGCCGCCCAGTCTACAGAATTCTGTGACAGCAGCCCAAATGGACTAAGACACCATGTCACCAATAACGGCAATGCTTGCAGGGATGGAGGAGTCACAGACAGACATCTTCTATCTGTCTGCATTTGTAGACACATCCATGTGTAGACACATCTATCTGTCTGCCACATCCATGGTGATTCCACTCAGCTGCGAGAACCTATTTCATTACCTTTGGCCATAGAGGAGTGTGCCAGCATTATGCGTTATATTACATATCTTCCTTTTACTTATTCTACATTACATTATAATTAAGGTACTATATTTATGTTTTTAAAATGAGTATAATAAATTGTCTCAAGAGAGCAAAGAAAGGAGCCCTGACTGGTGTGGCTCAGTGGACTGAATGCCAGCCTTTAAACCAAAGGGCTGCCGGTTCGATTCCCAGTCAGGGCCAGGTCCCCAGTACAGGGTGTGCGAGAGGCAACCACACATTGATGTTTCTCTCCCTCTCTTTCCCCCTCACTTTCTCTTTCTCTAGAAATAAATAAATAAAACCTTTTTTTAAAAAAGAGAGCAAAGGAAATATTACAAAATATTCATTATACAAAGAAGGCAAAAGAGAGGACAGAGTAGAAAACTATTACTTTAAAATTTACAGACACCTAAAATAAAATCCAGCACTTCTGGTTCATTTAGTTATCCACTTATTTATTTATTTTTGGTCACTTGCATACTTGGAAGATTTACATTTACATCAGAAAAAGCACCAATTCCCTGCTGACATTTTTCTATCAACTACAATCTTGTGACAACCAATTCCTTCACTTTTACCTTCTTTTCATATTTCACTTTATCTTCCCCGCGTGTTTCTAGCAATAAAGCTTTTAACATTTCAGAAGGTCAGGGGGAGCCACAGCGCTGTCCACCTCAGTAAGCCAGCGCAATCACAGGCCCCTTCGACGCAGGGCCTCGCTCTGTTCCTCTAAAAGCTGGGAAAATCATCTTGGCCTTCTCTCTGGCGTTTCCACTTGAACAGCCGACCAAACGTTAAAATCATGACAAATCTGAAGTCTTAACTCCATCAAACGTATTCTTTCTGGATGTACGTGAGGTGCTCCTTTGACTATGTAGGAGACATTCAGAACTCTAAACTACTCGAGGTCTCGTAGTCTTCTCATCATTTCAACATGATGACTTTGTGTTCATCAGAACCGAAACCACACCAAAACAACGAGAGACCCACCTCGATTCAACCTTCCCATTTGTGATATGCTCACTGTCACACACAAGTTTATCATCAGTTATTTTCAGGGTAAGTATCCCTTCATTTTCTCAGATGAAACTTAAAAACAATGTTCTCAAGTATATTATGATCTCTCTACTAACAGCACAGAATTTCATCCTGGCCTCCTACATTCTGTTGGCTATTCTCAGTAAGGAGGACTGATGCCCAAAGGCACAGAGCTCCAACGCTGGGACGCACGGATATGCTTGCACTCAACCCTTGTGAGAACAAGGGTGGGAGGGAGAGGATGCCTAGCCCCAAATCCATGATTCACTATTCTGCCGTGGATAAAGAAGAGAAACAGAAGCGGGCAGGAGACAATCCACTTCCTCAGGCCTAACGGGGCCCTTGAGAGATCCCAGCGGTTGCTAATCTACAAGCAGGAATCGCTTTTTATGTGTCTGCCCATTTCATACATGTACCCAAGAAGCAATGATCCAGGTCGGTCAAGTTCAGAATGCACGGCATTCTGTTGGGGTACAACAGAATTTTCTATTCTACCTCAGTCAGCAAGGTATTTGCAGGGTGTGTTCCACATCGACGCACTGTGCTAGAGGCAGTGAGAGACAGGAAAGTCGGAAAGATATGTGAAAGTCCTAAAGAACATGAGGTCCAAGGCAGAGCCAGATATATCCATATTACTATGCAGCAAATTAGACAGCACACAGCATCCTAGGAGTATAAGCAAATGATCAGAAAAAGATCAGTGGGAACAGTGTTTATTTAAGTACCATCGTGGAGGAAGGGGCATTTGAGCTGGGTCTTGCGGGACAGATAGGCAATGAGTAAATAATAAAAGGGTTTTAAATGATGGAACAATACAACCCTATTTGTGATTTAGAAAGATAGCTCTGGCAGTAAGGTCAACAGTCATCATTTACTCACAATATGATGAAGCTGGTAACCTAGTTCCTTTCCTTAAAATTAAACAACAAAAATCAAAAGACTTTATCACCATCGGACCATACGGTGATGCAAAACTGTTCTTCACCGGTGCAAGAGATTTTAATTACATGGCAACTATCTACCAGGAACTGTGCCAGATACCAGAGGTAGAAAAAGAGAGTCCCTCCTTCCTTCCGTCAGGCTCCTATTGGAGGGATGGATATAAATTCATGTGACGGGCACCATAAGAACAAAAGATAAGACAAAGTACAATAAAACCCTTAATCTGGATATCAAAGGAGGTAAACAAGGGGGCCTGACGGAGGAAGAGGCATCTGGGGAACACCAGTGCACATGCATGAGTCAGGCACTAAGAATGCAAGAGCTTCACAGAGAACATTTCAAGTGAGAGAAGATGGCAAAGGAGACTGGAGCAGCCGGAACCCACCACTTGGGGGACAGGCAGAGGAAGAAGAACTGACAAATGAAATAAAATAATTAAGAGGGTCAGGAGGCGAATCTAGCAGCACAAAACAGTGAAGACTTCTGAAGAAAAGGGGAACTAATTCATTAACAATAAAGACAGGGAAACGTCAAGTAAAGCAAAACCTGAAGCAAAGCCGTCAGACTTGGCACTGGGGAAAATGGGGGCAGGCACAGGGGTCACTTGCCAAAACACCTTCTGTAACGAGAAAGACTGAGCCTGACTGTGGAGAGGACGTGGTATGAAAGGACACCAAAGCACCAGAGTCCCCGAATCTTGACAGTGAATATTGAAAAATAGTGTTTTAATACAAATAAGATTTTTAAAGAAGTGTGCATGACAAAAAAAAAATGAAGGCATAAAAACATTAAGAATGGAGTGACGGAAGACAAGGTCTTTGATAATCCCATTTCATTCTAACAACGATTACAACATTCCTCATGATACGCGATGTGTGTACTTCAACGGTGAATTTTAATTTTCATCTTGAGCTTGCAGGTGGCACGATTTCACTTTTGGCAGTTTGACAGCTATGCCTGAAAGGGTCCCAGGACCTCAGCAGGTATCAGCTAGACAGATGGCCAAAGCACAAAGACATTCTCCATCTTACTTTTTTTTTCCTAGAGGCCTTGAAAACCAAATGGTGTCTTTACAATGGTAAGCTTATCCAGCACTTCACTACTGGTGTAGACAAGGTGTTTTAAGAGCTCTCTTTATCCTTCCACATCTGAGATAAGAGATGACAAAATACCTGTCCACTCCACTAAGGACACACGAAAAGGAAAAAGACAAAATTGGCTTAAAACAAAATTATTTTTAAATAATAATCTTTTAAGTCAACATTTTTTTTGTTAAATAAGTAGTATACAGGAATATGTGGGTGGTGGTGGTGACATTTAGAATATTGTCACAAATCGATTTGCTTGTCCTTGTAAAGAAAAGCCTTATTTCCTAAGGCGACAACATAGATGACTAATGCTTTTCACTATATTTTTATAGTCAATAAAATAATCTAATTATTTTGAGGAGTAAAATTATAAGCAGGCAACCTCCAGTGTCAATAACATATATCAACCCATGCACTGAATAGAAGGGAATTCATAATGTTAATCTTCAGAATGACATAAAATGCAGTAATGACATCACACAAATACTAGTTCTTCATACTGTAAGGAATTTAAGAATCCCTGGCATGAAAATCACTTACCTAGCTCTTCATTTTCAATGACTTCAAATGTGGCCCAGATTTCGCCTTTTGTAGGGATAATATTTTTTATTGCTAATATATCATTAGTTAATTCTTCTGCCTCCATCACTGGAGATATCTGTAAACAAAGCAAGATTTCTTTAGCATCCATGTCAGACACAGACGTAGCCTTGTGCTAGGGCGATAATATTTGCCATCCATCATCTTATGATACCCAAAGTTTCTTCTTGGTATGTTTAACTAGCTTCCCTAAGTACACAGAGAAAATAGCCTATTCACACCTTCTCCATAAAACACGTTTCAATATGAGTGCGAAAAGTTATTACGACATAGACATAATCAGGAAGAACATTTTTCTCAGTGAACATTTAAATCACTCGGAAGGGAAGAATCCACTTATTCACACACACAAAGACCATCACAAGATAGCAAATCCGATAGCCTTCCCAGGAGTAAAACCTTGCGCTCGTCAGTTCTATAATCAAGAGTTCAAAGTGTCTTGGTTTATTCAAGCTGATGCCTAAATTATACACAGCTGACTGCTGTCTGCCATGCCAAGGAGCCTCAGGGTATTAGTGATCTGTGGTGTGCCCTGTCATGCCAAGTGACAGATGGTGGGACACCAAAGTACACTGCAGCCAGGATTTCAGGGCACAGGGCAGCGTCTGCAGAGCCAGCCTGGGGCCAGCTCTCTAAGACTCTGAAAGCCTCAGGCCACTTCAGAAGCACACCACCTTCTTCAGGGACTTCTGGGAGTTCTGGTTTGTTTCTTCTTGTTTTTGCTTTTGCCAGTTTGAAATGCATGCTAGCCAGGAGCAAGTTGGCTTTCTTCAATTAGAATTTAGTTATAATATTAAACAAATAAAAGATCTTTTTAAGCATTAGAATAGTCTAACTGCACATTTTCAGTAAAAGTATGTACCTATTTTTTAAGTTTCTTAGGAAAAAATGTGCTCACTTCCATTCTTCTTGTCCATTACTAATTATATTGCACATATATAAATAATATCAATATATTTCATTCCTTATACTCACACAGTCCATCTTTTGAACTGTGTAGAATCCACTACTTTCTATGGAATATGTTAATGAGACATGAAATCCACTGTTTACCATTTAGAAAAGCCCAATAAAGTATAAGCTTGAAAGTAAAATTACAGTATTTGGGAAAAGTAGAGAACGTTAAGCAGCAGAATCAGAAGTAGATGTTTCATTTCAATGAGGCTGTTCATCTGAATGCCTTTAACGTTTTTTAAGTATAGCCTTTTCTTAAAACAATAAATTACTGAGAAACCAAATTTGTACAATAGTCAGCAAAGAGTGAGCTCCAGATTGACGTAGGAAAGAGGACCGAACTCCACTCCTCATCTGGGGAAGAGCCCACAGCCTCTCTCAGGACACCTGGAGCTCCACGAAGGACACTTTTGAAATCATTATTCTAAAGAATACATAAATCAGTAGAATGAGTATCAGGTTTGGAATATGATAACCCAGGTTTGAGTTCTGGCCTTAACAATTTTCAATTCCTAGTTTCTATTCTTACAAACTTGGGGCACTGCCTGCTCTACCTGCCTCCCTGGATTTAGTTACAGCTGAGATAAATATGACAAGATTTTTGCAAAGCCTTAAGCATTGAGCAAATGCTTATGATTATTTTCGTATAGTTTTTCAACGTTTTTAAAGAGAATTTTTAAAGGTAAAACTAGACAGTCCTTTGTCTAAAAGCTGTACTTAAAAATAAAAACTGTGCTCATGTATAATAATTTCTGTTATGGCTTCATTAGTAAGATAAAATCAAGTGGAGCAATTAACAGTTTAGGTGTAGGCAGAGTTCAGGCATGTGCTGCGAACCCCAACTCTGATATTACAACTGTGCTGGTTCCTCCAGGCCCCTGTTACCACCATCACAGGGCCAGTACGAGAAACACGATGTGGACGAGGGGTTGCCAGCCCAAAGCTGATGATCGTAGTTCAGCCTGTGTTCTAAGTAAGGTAATCAGTGCTCCGTAGTCAGAATACATAATTATTAAAAATACATAAATTAACAATTGCAATACAGGTTTAACAAAACTAAAATCCAGAAATATATCATGTTAAGACTGTTTAATCGTGAACTTTAAAAATGGTGAGAAGCTAAAGATGAACTTCTCCTGCACCATGGCAGAATGCCTGCTCCTCCTTCAGAGGCCGCGTTCCTCCTCAGCAGGAATTTGAGATACTACTGCTACTCTCTCTGAGGCAGACTAAGTACCAAATACGGTAGCATGACAAGGATCGTTTTAATGCACGAAAATTATGAATAGTCTTAGGAAAGAAAAGTTATTGAATATTCAAGTAAATTGGTAGACTGGAAGCTCAAGTCTAGGACACAAGGGTGGGAGATTAATGATAACCATAATATGAATAATAATAGTTATTAAACACCAATGTGCTGAGCAGTTTGCAAAGTGTTTTACATACATTATCTTACTGAGTGCTCATATCAATGCTATGATGTAAATACTATAATTTTTCCTCACTTTACAGGTGAGAAGATACAAGCTCAAACAGAGTAAATAACTGGCCTAAAAATGAGACCCTAAGAATGGAATGAGCACAAATTTAAGCTCAGGTTGTTTTCTAGAACCTACAGACAGAAAATCCTAACCTTAACCTAAAGCACATAAGATGTGCTCTTTCCAAATGACTAAAAACATGGAACTCCCAAAGAATATTTGTTTGGAAAGTCACTCCTGTCTTCATGGTTCACACTAGACATCTAAAATAAGCTATAAGAAATGATAAAAAATTCAAAACATGTAAATTAAAGCTAACACTTGCAGTTCCCAAGGGTACTCTTTACAGTCGTCTTTAGGACTCACCCGAATTATATTACTGCAGTCTGGTTCCTTCCTTTCTACATACACTTCAATTAACAAATCTCCAGCCTGGGAAACCTAGAAAAGGGCAGACGTGAAGACAGAAAATATAAGTATGTTGCAGGAACACACATATGACACTTAAGACAGTGAGAAAGTCCTAGTTCTAAATATTTTATAATAATGAAATCAGCCAATCTCCCCATTACCAGCATGATGACACCCATTTACCAGACATGGGTGATTAAGGACAAAGAATCTACACAAATGTTACAATCAGCAACAGCCATCACAGTGAGGCTTCTTAGTCTCTTACTAAAGAGTTTAGAGTCCTCAAATATGCTTGTAGTCTTACAGAAATAATGAATCTGCTAGATAAAAGTATGCACACTACAGCAATATATGTTCTTACACAAAATAAGGAATAAATTATTAATTCTTCATTATATATAATATAGACAAGAATTCCATATATAATTCTTCTCTAAGCTATAGCGTACGCTTAATACCAATAATTAAAAGGGAAAACAGGTCCTGCTAAATCTTCAGAGAAAATGTGTCTAAAAATTGAATCTGAGGATAAATTAGGTCAGAGTTATACTACAGAGAAAGAATACTTAGCAAGAAAAAATGAAGGGGAAGTGATAAAATAAGGTTGATAATAAAGATACGTTTTTGATTATCTTTAGCCAAGCATTAGTGCTATTTTAGGTCATTATTATACCTGAGATGACATATTAAGTGAAGAAGATACAAGCCAGAAAATAAAAAGCATAAGATAATGTTATATAGAGGTTTACAGTATAATGTGGAGAAGACTAACAAAGAGCCAAATGAATCTATGAAAAAATTTTGAGTAGCTTTTTCTTGAAATTCCCTGAAGTCGCATAACCACTTCGAAATAGCATCCATCATCCAATTTTTAATAGGGAAAGAATCATTCTGAAGTCAAATTTGCCTCAGAGTAAAACCTAATGAGTCAAATTGTGGAGAAAACATTAAAAATGTACTTTGAAGAAGAGTTCTTAATCATTCCGACACTGTCGGCTTGGAAAAACATGCTTCCAATTTTCCTTTCTCACTTTCAATGCTATACAAAAATACTAGGGAAGAAGAAATACAGTTGACATTTTTACTTTTCAGTGTGTTTGCATAAACAATTCTCTAGGAAGGATACATCTTTAAAAATTAAAAAAGCAAACACCACACACTTGCAGAGCAAAGCCAGGAACAAGCATAGCTGAGCCGTTCAAAGAGAGGTAAGAGGGACTGTCAGAGGGCTCCAGAGGAGAGCTGGAGGGAGGAAGAAACACTCAAGCAAAAGGACAGATTTTTCTAAACACGTCTGCTTCCCTTTCCAATTATTCTATTTTATGGATAATTCTTTCCTTAGTTTTACTTATTCTTCATGAGAAAGTATTCAAGACTCACTTTATTGTAATATAAATATAAAAGATAAAAATGTAGAAGGCACCCTGGCTGGTGTGGATTGAGCTCAGTGGACTGAGCGCGGGCCTGCGAACCAAACAACCGTGGTTCGACTCCCAGCCAGGGCACATGCCTGGGTTGCAGGCCAGTTCCCAGCAGGGGACGCACGAGAGGCAACCACACATTGATATTTCTCTCCCTCTCTCCTTCCCTTCCCCTCCAAAGCTAAACATATAAGCAAAATCTTTTAAAAAAAATGTAGAAGGGTCCTCATGATTTATGTAAAACAGAATAGATGATGCTGTCAATGATTATCCCTTGGGCTCACACAATCTCTTATTTCATGAATGAAACTCTCCCTTCAAAAGCAAGAATCCAAGAGAACTAACTGATAATGAGCCAGATTTTTTTTTAGTTTTACAGCTAACTCCCCTGGAGGCCGCATTAATTACTTTGGGTCAAAATGAAGGAAATGCTTCTTCAAGAAATTAGTTTCTCAGGATTGGTACTGGGGACCAAGGCTCTAGATTGAAAGCCTTTCCTGTCTCCTTCCTATAGAACAATAGCTCAATGGCTTCTCTAACTAGGAGTGAATCTTTCAAGAATGAGGTGAGTTTAGGGTTTGACTAATAGGGAAGCATATGCTTCATTCTGAGTGCATCTAATCAACAGAATATATTTGACCCACTTCCATTCTTTACACTGGAGCCCCTAATACACTAAAATTCCCAGTTACCAGAAGAAGATTTAAGATCAATTTTAAGCAAGTCTAATGAATAGTCATCAAGCAAGGAGACGTATTCAGCTGCATAGTACAACCTGAATACACAAATCCAATACTACTGAAGAGGGCAAGAGAAGGTCTAGAAAAGTCAACTTAAGACATAAATTAGCATACGTTACAAAGACCGCATAGAAACATTATTACTAATGCAACCCTCCAAGATCAGGCAAAGCAAAAGCACATAAGAAGTAATTTATATGCTCAAAATCATAATGGACAGCACCTCTAGGCAGCCTGAATTTTCAATTTACTCCAGGATTTTTGGCTTTAAACGCTTCCTGTGAAATCCACTGGCATTTTCAATAGTGCTTTTACAAATAAAAACTGATTTTATAAAGCATATTTTGGTAAGATTAACACTGATTTTTCCTTCTATATTTTGAAAACTTTGTATGAATGAACTTCAGCATTTTGCATGTATGCGTCACACTGCAGAAGGACACAATGATTTGATGCTGGGTCCCTCTGCCCATTAGTGTTACTATGCTTCCAACAGAGACTGGAAAATAAACACAACAAATGGCTTTACTTACAATGGAAGTTTTTTTGTGTTTTGTGGGTTTTTTTTAAAAAAATTTAAAATTCTTTGAAGATCTAACTATTACTACTCACTTGAGTGTCTTTCCACTTGGTAATAAAGCTATTTTCTATGTCCATTTGTTTGACTTGGTCTTCTTTAACCTGTTTAAAATATAATTTGGGACACTCGAATGAAATACATGGAGTGATGGTACTCATCCTCACATAAGTTTCTTCAGGGCTTCAAAGACCAACAAGTAACAATAAATGAGAATGGCCATCTGAGCCAGTGTCGTCCCACACAGCCGGGGCAGAACTAAAGCCAACAAAACAGCTTCATAAAGGTCAGAACGCTTTATGACGATGGCACTTCAGGACAAAGGTTCCACCAACAGAAGCCTCTCTGCCAAGGCAGTTTAGTAAGCACAGGGGAGATGACTGGCTTGTGGAGTGTTATTAGGTTGAGAGACAAGATTCTTTTTTCAAACTAAAATATTTCTTAAGTGCTCATGAAATTTCCATTTAAAGTTGGAATGAACAAACTATGAAGACAACCTTTTATTTTTTATTAATGAAACAGTACAAATATAAAAAGTAAAGAGAGCATGCAAAGCCACACACTGTTTTTCACTACTTCTTTCATTTCTCAGCGTTACACGTATTGCATAGAAGTTGCTGCTGATCAAAAACAGTGAACACATATAGAAAGAGAAAAAAAGGAGACCACAGAGCACAGAGAATCCAACAACTCTGGTGTCCATCCCTATAGAAATTAAGATACAAGCCATGGTTATTTTATTTTACAAATATACTTCCTTCCCTGTGCTGAGGAATCTTGTGATCAGTTATTACAAAAATGTAAGAACTTTACAAATAGTAACCTAGTAACATTAGCTCATTTGATTTCATCTAGTATGTCTACAGCACTGGAAAACAAGTCATCCGCTAAAACACCACGGAATGGAATGCTGAGAGGCGTTCAGCAGCAAAATGGAAATGCCAGAAAGGACGACGGGGCCGGATCGCCCACCTGTGTCCCCTGCATTTCCTGCATTTCCAAACCCTGGCCTTATTTCCTCTATTTTCACTTCTTTGACCTAAGAAGCCCCTGTTATTCGAACAGTTTTTTGATGAAACATGAAAATATTTACTTCATAAAAACAGCAAATTATAAAGTTAAGTAATTAGAACACATATGACTCAGTAAAAAACACAGAATCATATTTCAGAATTTTTGTTTTTTCCCCATTCAGTACACAATGAAAAGAAAACAAGAAAATGCTTTCAAATGCAGAATTTAACAGTCTGGCATTTATTACTGAATTTGTAAATTCTTAATTTCACACCTCTAAGTACACATACTGAGGAGACAAATACATAAAACACTATAAATAGAAATATTCTATCCAACAGACACCAGATGGTAAAAAAGCTTTAAAGCCAGCCAGATTTACAAAGCTAGTTATATCTAAGAAACCAAAGATAAAATATAACTATGCTTTATTTTCTTTACTTTAAAATATTCATAAAGTTCTGAATAAAAACATCATAAAATATGTATTTTTGTTTGCAAACTAACAAGAATACTATTTTAACAAGAACAAGATATAAAATATTTACCTCAAATATTTCAACATAATTATTAATTAAGTCCTCAATTACATTCACTTCTTCACTAGTTTGTCCCTTGGTTTGAAACAAATAGGACGAAAAGACCAAGGCCAAATTATGGGCATTCATGTGATTGATTTCTGAGCATTTCTGAACCCTGTTAAAGAAGAACACAGCTCATTACGACACACTTCTACTTGAAAATTTCATAGGACTATAGGTCATACCATTCATTTATCATTTTTAACATATATTGAAGGTCTCAGATAAAAAAGGTGCAGTGGTGATTTAAAGATAAATACACAGTTCTCTCTTCCAAGTAGCTAACAGTGTAGTTCAGCACGTAAGAGAAGACTACTATTGTTAAAGATATTACTGCAAGTTACAAAGCAGTCCTTGAGTGCTGATTTACAGGAACACACTGTATCCAAATACTTCCAGATAACGGGACAACCTCTGGCTAAGGCATAGAGGTACGCTTGCAGAATACCTTTGGGGCTGAGCTGTGACCTGTGGGACTGAAGCAGAAGTGAAAGGGAGAAAGGGGGTGGTAGGTAAGAAAGAAGGCAAGAAAGAGGAATCGGGAGGCACACTGTGGACAGCTCTGAATTCCAGGGCTGGGCTGCAAGTTCCAGACACTGCACTATCTAGTGAGAAAATACCTGGCGGCTGTGTTGGTAGTTTATTTAAAATAGAACATTAGTTCTTGAAAAGCAAACACAACTTCAAAGTACAACTGCACTTTTCTTGACTATAACTAAGAATTGCTTCTTATAACGAACAGAAATAAACAGACAAATCAATTCTCCCAATCAGTAGACTATTCTTGGGTCTTATAAAGAGCATTTAACATAGTCACAGATGTAAGTTCAAAGAGATTAAAATTTAAAAAAAAACTACAGCCATCACCATAATGAAAGAAAATTTATGTTGATAAAAATGCATAAGATGAGAACATTAAGTAATATACATGGAAGTATCTATTTGACACTGGCTATATACATAGCAGACCCTTAATTGACTAATTACATTTGCCAATTTACAGAACATATACTAAACAAGGGAGACCAGCTCCATCAAAAGAATAAAGCAAGGTTAAGGTAGGTACACTTTCTGCAAGAACAAAGATTCTAGTAGGTACAAGAAAAAGTGAGTAAATATGACAGCAATATATATAAGAAACAATAAAATGCCAAATTGCATAGCAGAGATGGAGTAAGTGCGTTCATTCTATTGATTTACAAGATGCACAAGGAATTACAAGTTGATAGAGAAGAATGTAATAACTGTGGACACCCCTCTCAAAACCACTTCTGTACTCTTATCACACTGTGCTGTGAACACCTGGAAAATTTATCTGCATGTCTGACTCTCTTCCTAGAATCAAAGCATCTCACAGTTGGGGACTTGCTTTAATCGCACTGTAGTTCATAATAAATATCTGGTGAATGGAATTAAGGGAATGCTAGTTCTGGAGGAAGTAATCTTTTTTTCTAGGGCAAGGATGGAATTAAATGCTAAATCAACTTGACCTTATCCGAACTGACCTCAAACTTCTGACGATACTATCAAACATTTTCACCTTGCTCGAGACTTCCCTCTGCAAAAGCATTTTCCTTTGGTACTCTTTGTTTTTCTTTACTCTCTAGCTGCCTTCATTTCTACCCAGAGTACATACAATATAGTATTTTCCTTTGCTCCCTTTATCCCTCAGCCCCCACAGGTTAGCACTCCCCAGTGTTCCTTATTCAGCTGCTCAGTCTCTTCTCACTCAGGCCTTCCTCAGAAGCCCAAGGAAACTGTTTCCTAATCAGTTTCTCCACCTCTGCTCCAACCTCTTCCTGACCCATCCGACTACAGGGGTTATTATCCTACAACAGATTTAATCAGTCACTCCCTATCACTTAAAGGAATAAAATCCAAATGTCTTTGCATGATGGACAGAGCCTTTCACAACTTCCTGCCAGACAACTGCAGACCAGCCCATCTCCTAGCACACCCATTTCCTAGAAACCATCCTTTGCTCATTTTTTATACTTGTCAATATTTCATGCCCTGAAATGCATATGTCTGTTTAAATCTGAAGCATCCCCTGGACCTCCACACACAATGAATGACTCAATCCCTCCTCTAAAATTTCATTTCTCATGCTAAATGTCCATGTATTAAAAACCCATCCCGATGATGCTGTGATTCCTTAAAAAACAAAAAATGCCCCACTGCACCCTGAGTGTTCACTGTGCCATCCCAGGCTCCCTAGTGCTGAGTTTGGGACCTGTGGACTGAAGACTATTTTTGTAATTTATGTATGATTACCAAATATTGCTGTTCACATGGACTCGGAATAGGCGTTGTCTTACACACAACAGAAGCTAAAATATATACATTAGTTGAAGAAAAGGTGGGAGGGAGGAAGGATGGGAAGGAACTTGTTATCTCAAATGCAAATCTGAATTAATAATTATGTGTAACTCAATGTTTAAAATGTTAATAAATTGCAGCAGCCTGGTCACTATTACAATTTTTAAAGAAAAAAAAATCTGTCCTGATGTCTCACAGGCTTTGAGATAGGACCATATAGACGGTACGCTGTATTTATATGGTGCAATATGAAAATAAGTTTTACAGTAATGGAGTTCACAGGCATGGGAAGTGGTGGCTAGAAAAGATGAAAAGAAAAGACAGATTGTGGAAGATTCCTGAATATAGACTCCAAATGAAGTACTTTCAGCAGAATTCAGCTTCTGTGAAGTTTATTCAAAGGAGTTTTACACCCATGCAGGTAGCTACAACAATCTATTTCTTCAGGGAGATTTACACTTAATAAATCCTCTGTGATAATTTTCACCGATAGCAAAACAAACCTTTGGTTTTAATATAAAAGATTATTCTCAATCATCCTCATCCTTCAGGTATCATTTCTCAAGCTACCATTATATTCCTCCGACCCTCCCCAATGCAGGGGACGGCATGCCCTGACATGGAAAATGTTTTTGACTTTTAAAATTTCCTCACCTGATCAACAGCCTGACACCAGCACTAATTAGAGTCAGGCTAGATATAACTTGATAATGAAGAAATGAGAGTCTATGAAGAGTTCATCACGAGACAATGCCGGGCTCACAGACTGACTCCTGCTTAAAGAATTCTGGCCACTGCACTTTCTCTCCTTCTCCAGCTTCCTTTTTAAATGAGTTTTCAAATTCTTGCTTACGTGCTTCAGGATGCTCTACATGATTACTTTCAATTCATTTAAGAAACTCTCTAGTTTTTATGCTCTGTAATTACGATGCTATTTATTTAAAATGCATCATAATTACAGAAAGAGACTCCAAAGTGATAGTTCAATGGGAATTTCATTTTGAAACCATTCTTAAGATACAGTGAAAGATCTGTGGTCATGGGCAGAAGGTTAACCACAGTACTTTAAATTTAGGGTATAATTACTCATCAAGTGTCATGTTTGAAATAAACTAGAAAATTCATTAGTCCACCTACCTGTAAAGGTGTTCAATTATAGCTGCCAATGTTGCTCGGTTGACCCCTGAAAGACTACGTATAAATGTTCCGTATTTTTTAATTCTTTCCTTGTCATCTTGGGTATCTAGAGGTTTAAAAAAAAGCAACTTTAGGCTGAAAATAATCATCTGTATTACAAATTTACCTTTTAATGCTATTATAAAACAATATTCACAGTTGCATTTTACTGAATGATATAATCAAGTTTCAATAGAAAAATACTGAAATTTCTATAATTCTGGGAAAATATTTACATAAACATTCCATGGCCACATGCTATAGTTCTTATACTTCATAATTAAAAATAAGCACTTTCAAAGCCCAGGGTTGTATTTTATCTTCTACTTCATGGACCACAGAACTTCACCTAATAGGAATATATTCAATTAATAACTCAAAGTGGACTGAAAATTGAAGAGATAAGCTAAAAGTACTTTAATTCTGGCTATGGAAAGATTTCATTGTTTGTATTAGAAAATGACATCTCTGTTCCTTTTTCCCGTGTGAAATCATAAAAATCTTCCCCAAACTAAAGCTATGAACTGTTAGCTGTGGACCGTGCTATGGACTGTGCATTACCCAGCAGACGCATGCAAAGGAAACTGCACCATCCCTGGCATCTTCAACTCTGGAATAGGAAAGGGGACAAGAGAAGAAGTCTCGTGCAGGCCCTGATGACCATGAAATTGACTTAGAGGATAATGAATCCTCTACCTTAGTCACAGGCAGAACTTGGTCAGTCACAGAGAAGAGGACAAGAAAGAATTACCTTCTACTCTCCTAACCCCAGGAAGTCAAATACTTGGAGAAATGAGACACGGGAACCTCTCAAGTTCTAGTTCCCAGGAGAAGTGTAGTGGTGGTTTGGTCTAACCTAATTCACAGAGGAAATAAAAGACCTTTCTTCAAATACATAACTTCTGCTGACTTTGGAACTCAAGGGGATTGCAGTTACACAGGGGTTGGCAAAAGCAGGTTTCCAGTTGTCCGTATGGAAAAACACACATGCAGATTATGAGTATTACGACTGCTTTATTAACTTAAAAGAATGTCGCAATGCAATCGTAAACCTACTTTTGCCCACCCCTGTACATTTTCTCTCAATCCCCAACTACTTTTGAAAACAAGACTTTTTCATTTTCTGTTTAGCCCTACCTATTCTATTCACAGAAAGCCAGCAGCACATTAATAATTCTTTAAAAGTACAAGGTCACCTATAAAGTGCATTAGGATCCTTGGGGAAGTAAGAAACACTGTGACACATTTCTGAAATACACTGCTATTCAAAACTGCAACTGATATCTCTTTTTTACTGACCCAGCCTGCACTGAGATCCATAATAGTAACAATGTCATACTGACATATCTGCGCTGGTAGATGGGTGGCTCTCTAAAGGCAAGACGGGCAAACACCCGAATTACATTCAGAGATTATACTGGAAATGCGTTAAGCATTAACTATTACTCCTTGCATAATCCAAACATTTACCCTCATGTCATACAGTTTCTAACTGTAGAAGTGATTGTATCTATTCAATAAAAAGTAATTGCTACTACTACAGTTAAAACAAGTCATGTTCATATAGCCTATTTTCATAAACATATAAAAACATAGTACGTGATATTTTCAAAATAAAGCTTAAGCAAATAAAAAGTAAAGCGTAAGATACACTTCAGGTCACACGGAGAATATAATGAACTATTAAACTGGCCACAGTCGTAAGACAATTTAACAGTGTTCTCAGAAGAAAACATCTATCATATAAAGAGATGCTGTGTCACTGTGAGGCCCTCTTCGCCTCTGCCGCACGGGACCGGGAAGGAGAGAGCTCTCCTGTGAGGTCGCCAGGAGAGTTCTGGATTAGCCTTATCAGACCTAACACAGGGCACTTCTGAAAGGTCAGGGTGAGAGCTATACTGGACTTAAAAGCAAAGGGCTTTGAGGCTATTTGACTCAGTATCCAAAGCCTTCCCCAAGTCAATTCTCAAAGAATTCCCACCCAAGTGAGAGGTGAACACATTCCTGTTTAACACACACTGCCGTTTCCCAGCTGCCTCCTCCTGACAGAATGACGTTCAAGACATCTTTGTCATTCAATTGGAAATTTTAGCAAAAGAATCTTTGTCACAGATTTTTGATGACTAATTTTAAAGCAAACTGTAAGTCTTTATAAAACAGATACTATAACTTCATAAATTCCAATAAAATCTTTTTAAAACAAAAATGAGGGTGGCAAGGGCTTAAAGAAATATTATCACCCAATTCCATATTTTATATCCCAGAAAATTATATGATCAACTCTTATTGTGATTTGAGGAAAATCAGGAAGCAAACAAAAGACTTCTGAATTAGGTAAATAGTGAAAAGCTTTATGTTAATAACAATACTACTCTCTTCTGCCTGGCACTTACTAATAAGGGACATTCTTAGGATAATTGTTCAAAGTGTGGATGTTTTGTGACACCACTTTAAAATTAATCACCTCAAATATCATATTTCTGTTTTAGAATAAACAAGTTTTTCAAAGGAAAATACCATTTTTCAACAAAGGAATGCTGTCAAATTTTAAGGTCATTCCTTGCCTCCCAAAAAATCTTAAAACAGATTACATGTGCAAGAAACAAATACATTAGTAAATTATGGCATAATTGTTTAATAAAAAATAAAAACTGAAGAAAATGAAGAATGAAAAACATCACTTTGAAAGCACTGAAAATACATGGAAAACATTTGTGATTTCTTTTTTTAATATATTTTATTGATTATGCTATTAAAGTTGTCCCATTTCCCCTTTATTCTTCTCTGCCTTGTACTACCCCTCCCATCCACATCCTGCCCCCTGCCCATTAGTTCATGTCCATGGGTCATACATATAAGTTCTTTGGCTTCTATATTTCCTATACTATTCTTAACCTCCCCGTCAATTTTGTATGTACTACTTATGCTTCTTATTCCCTGTACCTTTTCCCCCATTCTCCACCCTCCCCTGCTTCTGATAACCCTCCATGTGATCTCCTTTCTGTGATTCTGTTCCTGTTCTGGTTGTTTGCTTACTTTTTGTTTTCTTTTTAGGTTCAGTTGTTGATAGTTGTCAGTTTATTGGTATTTTACTGTTCATAGTTTTTGATCTTCTTCTTTTCCTTAGATAAATCCCTTTAACATTTCATATAATAAGGGCCTTATGATGATGAAGTCCTTTAACTTGACCTTATCTGGGAAGCACTTTATCTGCCCTTCCATTCTAAATGGAAGCTTTGTTGGATAGAGTAATCATGGACGTAGGTCCTTGCCTTTCAGGACTTCAAATATTTCTTTCTAGCCCCTTCTTGCCTGCAAGGTTTCTTTTAAGAAATCAGCTGATAGTCTCATGGGAACTCCTTTGTAGGTAACTGTCTCCTTTTCTCTTAATCCTTTTAAGATTCTCCTTATTTTTAATCTTGGGTAATGTAATTATGATATGCCTTGGTGTGTTCCTCCTTGGGTCCAACTTCTTTGTGACTCTCTGAGCTTCCTGGACTTCCTGGAAGTCTATTTCCTTTGCAGATTAGGGAAATCCTCTTTCATTATTTTTTCAAATAAGTTTTCCATTTTTTGCTCTTCCTCTTCTGGCACCCCCATGATTCGGATATTAGAATGTTTAAAGTTGTCCTAGAGGTTCCTAAGCCTCTACTCAATTTTTTGAATTCTTACTTCTTCATTCTGTTCCAGTTAAATGTTTTTGTTTCTGCTCCAAATCATTAAAAGTCCTAATTTCCTTCCCTTTACTGTTGGTTCCCTGTACATTCTCTTCATTTCACTTTGCAGAGCCTTCATTTTTTCCTCCATTTTTCAACCATGCACAATGATTTCTGTGAGCATCCTGATTACCAGTGTCTTGCACTCTGCATCTGATAGGTTGGCTATCTCTCTGTCATTTAGTTCTATTTTTGGCAGTTTAACTTTCATTAGGGCCGTGTGTGTGTGTTATCTCAGCACAGCTGTTACAATATAAGGGGTGGAGCCTTAGGTATTCATTAGGCAGGAGCAACACACATGGCTACATTGTGGTGCTGCATGTGGGGGAGGGGTCAGGGAGGGAACAATGCTGCTTGCTCAGCTCTCAGCCAGCTTTCAGTCACTGTCCCTGCTACCCATAAGCAAATTGGGCCCTTCTGGTGCTGATTCCTGGGTGGGTGATTCCTGTGTACATTCTAAGACTCTGTGGGTCTTTCCAAGGAACTCTCCTGTGAGGCTGGGAGTTTCTTCTGCCACAGCAACCCCCGTAGGTTTTTTTCAGCCAGAGGTTTGAGGCTTTATTTCCCCGCACTGGTACCTTGGGTTGCATGGTCTATCTCACTCCCCAGCTGATTCTTCCAGTTTGTCCACATGCAAATATGGGACCACCAATGCACCAGCCACTGCCTCGCCTGCCCCAGTCCTCCAGCTGCCGCCTTACTGTGAGTCCTCTGTGCCCCAGCTGCACCTCTCTGCCCCTCCTTCCAGTCTGGATAAACGTTTCCTCTTTAACTCCTTGGTTGTTGGACTTTCAAACAGTTTGATTTATTGGCAACTCTGGCTGTTTTTTGTTTTTAAATTTGTTGATGTCCTTCTTTGGGTTGTATAAGGAGGCACAATATATCTACCTATGCTTCCATCTTGGCTGGAAGTTAAACGGAGTTGTTTTAAATTAATGGATATAAACACAGGTTTACTGAAGTCATTTTGGCCAAATTAGTCATTTAATAAACTACTTTTCTAGGGTAATTTCTTAAATATTCATTAAACACAATCTGGAGGAAATAAAGAGTAAAAAATTGTCATTATATACTCTAAACAGGAAGAATAAATGATGGAGAACAGCAAAAAGAGCCATGTAGGAAATCTTATAGAACTCATCTTGTAGTAAACCATTTATTTTAATCTTAATGAGAAATTAATAGCATATGTGGACTTGACTATCACATTTTCCGAGTTCAAACTGAATAAGAGCTAAGATATCGACTGAAAGCTAAGTATATAAAACACTGCTAAGCAATTATACTCTAAATTTCTTTTCAGGTAGATATAAACAATTGATATTCACACAATTTCTCTTCTGAGCCATATGTATATTTCCCCCTCCAATTACATTTTCGGATTATCAAAGGAGAGTTTTAAAAACCTAGTTGTCCAACTTCAAGGCAAACATTCCCGGCAGTCTACACTCTGTGGATTACCTAAGGCGGAGACCCAGTAGGGATAGAGCTCCTTAGTGAGCAGCGCGTCGTCAATGTCGGCCAGAAACCTCTTCAACACGCCCGTCACGTCCTCCAGCTGATGCTTTCCGGCCCTCAGTTTGAAGCTTCTTGCGTCTTTTTTGAAGCTCTCCAGGAGTTCACTTACACGCAAAGAATCGCCATTCTTTTGATAGATATATTTGCACCCTAAACCTTTGTTAAAAACAAAAAGGTTATATGAAAAAAAATCTAAAATCAAAATCCACTTTAGTATCTTAAGAATTGAACAAATGTTTGCACTGGGATGATGAGCAGGACAAAATTATTATCTAAGTGCTGATGTAATAAACATGTATGAGGGGAAAAGGTTTGCCCCCCCCCTAATTTTAGTATCCACAGTGTAAACCTAGTGAAATATTCCATTCTCAGCTTTTAGCAAGACCTTGGCCAGCCCTTCCCCCAGTCCTTCCCAGCATCTTTTTCAATTGTCCTTTTATAGCAACTGCGCTATCTCCGCTGAGTGCCCTGGAATACAAACTTGCCTCCACTTTCTGACAAAAGTGAGGCTCTCTCGTATACATTTCCTCAATCCTCTGCCCTCATATTTCTATATTAATGTCTGTCTGTTCCCACCTTCACCTTCTTCCAGACAGAGCTGCAACTCCTTTTTTTAACAAAGTTATTGATTCATCAAGTGCCCATATAAAATGAGAGAAATAGTAGTGGTTAGGATAAGCAGGAGCGATGATGGTGATGGCAACAAAATTAATGATACAAAAACAAAAATCATCCCTTGTCCGTTCCCGGGTCTCTTGTTTCTCTTCCTTCCAAAACTAGTCCCAGTTTCCTATATTTATTGTTTCTACCATCTCACATCCCTGTTAATTCTTTAACCACACATTCTATGCCTAATTCCCTCTCTATTAGGACAACCTTCATCAAGAATATCAATGACTACAATTTTCTAGATGCTATTCAGTTTTTATCTAATGAGAATACTCTGTAGTGTTTGACACTCCATATGAGTCCTCATTAAAATTATTTTAATCTCATGGTTTTCATGGCATCATGATGTCATACCCATCCCCTACCTTCCTCTATGGCTATTCTGCCAGTCTTCTATTTCTTTTGCTCGTCTAGTATATACTGGTGATTCCAAGAATCTAACCTCAATTCTCCTCACTCCCCACTCCCCCACAATATTCTCTGGGTAAACCCACCCAACCTCAACAACTACTTACAAATATTGGGCTGGCCAAAAAGTTTGTTTAGTTTTTTTTTTTTTTTTTTTTTTTTGCAATAGAGACACATTTTTCATTTTTACCAGTAACTTTACTGATCTGGATATTCTGAGTGTGTTGGCTATCTCCCACTATTGGCTCCTAGTGTGTAGAGGCCAAGGGTGCCGCTAAACATCTTCCAATGCATAAGTTGGCCCCAAACTAAAGAATTATTTGGCCACAATGTCAATAGTACCAAGAAACTTCGCTAACCACTTTTGACACATTTGATCAGTTGCAGCATCTTCTCCATACACTGCACAAATCTTTTTTTTTTGCATTTCAGTTACGGTTTTACTGCAACTTGCAGTAAAAAAAGCAGTAAAAAAAGCATAATATGCCCAAAATGCTGTGTATCTTCTTCTACCTCCAATATTAAAATGACTGCACAAAATTCACCAATTCTGATAGTTTTTTTTAATGCATGCTGATATAACAGCTGTCACAATACAATCTAACAAAATTGTTTCGAGTGAAGTTAAAGACAACTAAGCACCTCTAGAGCCATATCATACTATGGGAAAAACTAAATGAACACGACCTTTTTGGTCAACCCATCACTTTCCCATCCAGGTTTTAATTTTAAGATTTTGAGCACATGTAAATACATTTTAATAAACACGAAGCATATACACATAACAAACATCATACTTATACATGTAGACAAATCAAAATAACCTAAAAGAAATTAATTCCCCTGCCCCGTTCACTCCTTCACCTCCCAATCTCAACACGCTCTTTGCTTCCTTCCTGTATCTCTATACGTGGCACTGCCTTCTCCCCGGTCCCTTCTAAGTCAGCACCTTCCCTTCTTTCTTACTGCATTAAAAAAAGACTATGTCACAGAGATTTTTCCATCATCACTTCACTGTCATACCCTCCCTTTCCTGCATCCTACTGGCTGTCATTCTGGGCACTCAGTTCCTCCTTGGTTTTATAACTCCCTGTCCCAATTCTTGTGCACCATCCAGTCTGTCTCAACAACGATGACAGTGTGATCTAAGACACAGGGCCACTGGTGTTATCAATGTGCCTAAAAATCTACATCCTACTCTCTCACTGTTTGTAAGGCAAGTTTGAGGATTTAACGGTGATATGTAGACCCTACTTGAATTTTCCTTACTCTCCTGCCTCTTTTGTCTATCCCTGCTTCCCTTACTAAGTTCTGGGCACATTTAACTACACAAAGTTCCCTGAACAGACCACACCCCTTATGACTCCACACATGGGCACACACAGCTTCCTCCTCTTCCTTCTAATGACTCCCGGTGGGCACTGTCACACCCATGAAGCCCTCCATGCCTACTCTGGGTGAGAATTCCCCTTACACACCGGAGGCCTGTACCAACCCCAGAACCTCTCTACCATAGAATTTTGTACACTTGGGTAGTAACTATCCATTCACTTGTTTGTCTTTGATCCACAAATCTGCGAAGTCCTAGAAGGCAAGGGTATGCTTATTCACTGTAAATAGCAGTTGCATAGTGCCTAGAAGAACTCAGTAGGTATTCAATAAATGACTACTTAATGCAAGAACAAGCAAATTCTAAAAAAAAATAATTGTGACTAAGTTTCTGAGGTACTATGTTCCTAGTTGAAAGAATTTCTAATAGCTGGTAATCAAGTAAGTTAACTGAATTTGAATCTGAACATTATTTTGGTTATAAAAATTAACACCCCCCACAAACTAACTATGGTAATTCATTTTAAAAACTAAAATTCTGCCCTGGCTGGTGTGGCTCAGTGGACTGAGTACCAGCCTGCAAACCAAAAGGTCGCTGATTCAATTCCCAATCAGGGCACATGCCTGGTTTGTGGGCCAGGTTTTTGGTAGAGGGTGTACAGGGACAACCACATATTGATTTTTCTCTCCCTTTCTCCTTCCCTTCTCCTCTCTAAAAATTAACAAATAAAATATTTTTAATTATCTTAAATATAATAAAATTAAAATTCTAAAAATTATACTGCAAACTCAGTCAAGTTCAAACATTGATATAATAAACACACAAAAAAACTGGCCATCAAATTTTAACTCAAAGGTCAGGAGGTTCAAAATAAGTGTGACCTTAAAAGCTCTGAGACAACCGACTGTATCCTATAATCAATCACTGGACATTTTCTAATAAGATTGGGGTTTTCCCCAAGTTCTGCTCATTAACAAAAAAAAATTAAAAAAATAAAGAGTCTTTCATTGGCTTTATTACTTTAATATGCAAGTTAATGTACCTTGTGTTAGATTATAAAATGGATATAATGTATGAAATTTAGTTCAAAACAATCTAATGCTTAATGATTTTTAAATTCAAATAAACATCACAAAGTAAGTTCTGATTTCCCTAGAGAAAATTACTTGTACACACTGCAGCTACTCAAGTTATGTTAATCATTTTTTCAGCTTAAGAAAGACTCTATGCCATTATGAAACTAACATGATGTGAAAACTCCCAATGAGGTTATGCTCTTTCTAAAACATAATGTGTACCATTCATTCATACATGCAAAATGCAAGTGCACTAATACTGAATAACTAATAAAATAGAGGATAACCGTCTTTCTCTCCCATGTTCAAATGAACAGATGAGTATGGCTGCTAAGAGATACATCAACATACTACCATGGCAAGAAACCTCACAGAGTGATATCCACATAATGGGATTAAATACACACTTACAGAAAATACATAACACAGTAAGTGTGAAAATCAATGATAGCTGTATTGGTAACCCAAGTACAGTTACCCAAGTATACTTAAATAGGTAGAAGTACTTAAAATAGCACTCTTCATAGAAGAAAATAAATTAATATACATGTATTAGGAACTTCCAAAATTTTTCTTTATAGCTTTTGTTATTCCTGATACTTTGTTACATGTCAGTTTATTGTCCATTCTCGCACAGAAGCACGTGCCTCGTGGACCTGTCTTTAACTCGCTGTTCCCCTGACGTGTTTCCGGTACCGAGAGCAGCGGCTGGCACACAACAGACACTCAGTAAATACGTAACGAGCTAATAACACAATGTTTTACTGCAGGGAATCACAATGTTTCACCAATAATACTTCCTTTTTAAATGAAAATCACCCAAACACATTTCTAATTTAATTTTAGGAGAACAAAAACATTACTGCCCCTTCCAAAGTACCAATCTCTACATTTGTAATCTAACTCAGTGGTGTTTATCTACAGATTAAAAGGTAGAAACATTTTTATATTAAAAAATAGTTAAGAAATGTCTACCCTCTAAAGTATTAAATAAATCTGTAACTAAGAAGGAATCAGAAGAATTCATAGTAAGCTGAAAATAAACATGAAGAATAAAAGCATCCTTTTGTACTTTTCTGGCATATCTAAGACACTATCATAGAATATTAAAATGAGCCTTGGCTGGTGTGGCTCAATGGATTGAGTGCTGGCCTGTGAACCAAAGGGTCACTGGTTCCATTCCCAGTCAGGGCACATGCCTGGGTTGCAGGCCAGGTCCCCACTAGAGGGCATGTGAGAGGCAACCACACATTGATGTTTCTCTCCCTCCTTCTCCCTCCCGTCTCCTCTGTCTAAAATTAAATGAATAAAATATTTTTTTAAAAAAAGAATATTAAAATGAGACTGCACCATGGGTCTCAAGGTTTTTTTATCTGCATGCTATTCAAAAGAGGTACAAGTAAGTCAGAACTATATTATAATCAACAACCATGACTCTTAATATAAAAGTTAAGACCAATAGCATGGTAAGTAAAATAAATACATACACACTTGTATACATGCTGAAAAAAGCAAATTCTTGTACATATTGCCCCATAGTTTACCACTTCTGAAAACATGTCAAGGCAGCACACTGCATTCCCCTAGACTTTACTGTGGGCTTGTGACATCTGCAAAACAGTCTTTAACTTATTTTTATATACATGTTACAATACAGATCCTTTCAATCTGTTATTTAAATTTTTATGCATGTAAAGGAAGAAGAAAATGGTAAAAGTTATATAATTTAAATGAGCTTTACTTGCAGAAGGAATGGCATTTAGCTGAAGTGACTACGTTTTTATTTTTATTTTTTTTATTTTTTGAAGTGACTAAAAATATAAAAGGCTCTAATTCAGTCCAATGGAGGTACCACTTAAAAACAGGGAGAATGACACTCTGAGTTCCGGGGGTTGAATAAAACCTCTGTGATCCTTACCATACTGTGTAACAAATGCTATACAGCTGTTCACGATAATGGGAACGTCGTTTTTGCTGAGCTGCTGGTCCTGTAAAGCGTTACCATCTGTACCTGCTGCTTTTTCAATTGCAGTATGCCAGACTGTGAAATCCAACTTGGTGTGCCCGTGGATGTATAATGTCCTGTAAAGTTTAAAAGCATTTCAAATTATGATTTTGCTTAAAAAAAAAAAGAACCCTTACTTCCAGATAAATGATCCTTAAATCCATACACTTGTGATCTTGTCTCATCCACGAGAAGAAAACCCTTCCATCAGCCATCCGCCATCAGCCTCCACTCCAAGCGCTCCGCGTACCCTGTGCAGGCAGTCACCTCTCTCCCTAGAGCAGAGGAAGCTCTCTGACTTTGGGGTCTCACCTCCTTCCACACCTCAGCCCACTATGCTTTCTGAGTGCCTGAGCTGAAACTGTCCTGGCAAGAATCCCCAGGGATTTCTACTGGGTTTATGTGGCTGTACGTTTCAAAATTTCAGAACTGCTGCTGGCTTCATTTCTTATATAAAGGACAGAGAGAGAGACATTTCACCCAATTTGGTTTTTCAGCACACTTCTTTCTGGCCTTCCTCCTACCTGCCTTTTCCAAGCTCACTTCCTCTCCTGCAGATGAAGGTGGAACCTCAGTGAGCTCACATGAACTCCAAGGCCTCTCCAGGGACACGTCCTCCCCGCCACTGGTTTGCCAGCCCTCCGCCCCCTGCCCCGTCTACAAATTAGTCACTCCCAAATCCCGATCCCCTGGCCAGGATTTTGTCTTACAGACCAGATCGCCATGTAATCAAAAAACAAAAGCATGAAACAGCTAAGACAGTGGGCAATTCAATCACTTCCAGAACTCAAATTTTAGCTCTGCACATACTTCCTCTGTGACCTGGGAGAAGTTTCCAACCCCCTTTGGGCCTCAGGTTCATCACCGGCAAAATGAGGCTAGTAAAAACACCTATCTTGACACTGGATTTATGTAATATGAATAACTAAGTAATAAACCATAATATTAAATTGCATTGATTTTGGAGCACCTTCACCGCAATGTGCCACAAGCATCTCAAAGCTTTCTGCCTCCTCCTGCCAAACTGGTTCTACAGTTTTCCACTTACCCCACCAAAAATTTAGGATTAATTATAAATTAGCCCCTCACCTCATCACTGCCCCATGAATTCAGTCACAAATTGCGGTTGGTTCCAGGTCCCTGACATACTCGCTTTGCCTCCTCTTTGTTCCAGCACCAACTCATTTCAGGTCCTTATCGCTCCTCAAAGTCTCAAAGCCCCTCCGTGCAGATCACCTTTCCCGATCCTCTGCCCCTCTAATCCCTCCTCTTTGGGGGTGCCAGAACGATCTTTCCAAAATGCAAAGCTAAAGACATTGCTTCTTGACCACTGCTGTCCTTTAGCTCTGGAGTTCTCAAGATGAAAAGGTCTTCACGATCTGGCCATCCTTCCCCTTCAACTCTGCCGTCCCTCTACTCGCCGCATTACACAAATTACATCTCCTTACCTTTGTAGCACAAACTTGGTAATTATTTCCTGCTCTTTGGCTGGCAATGCCAAATCTCCCCGCAGGTGTACTCCAGGTGACCCTCCCTGACACTCTAAGCCTGTGTCCCTGCGGTGCTTAGTGTATGACAGGTCCTTCTTAATCGCCATGAGTGCCTCTGCCCTCCAGTATGCCATCTATGCTATTTGAGAATACCTTACTTATTGACTATAGAGAGAGGAAAGGGGAGAAGAAGAGAGAAAGAGAAATATAAATGTGTTGTTCCACTTATGTATGCATCCATTGCTTGATTCTTGCATGTGCCCTGACCTGGGATCAATCTGCAGCCTTGGTGTACTGGGACAGCGCTCTGGCCAACTAAGCCAGCCAGCCAGGGCTGCAACTCTTTCAGCTGCTAGACTCCAAATGCCATGCGGTTAAGCAAAGGAAGCATTTCGGTCTCTCTAGTCGTTAGTACGGTGCCTGACATTTAGTAGGTACATAATAATTGTGAAGTCTTATCACTAGATACAGTGAAGCTGGTGTTTCAAATCAATTTTTATTTATACTGAAGTAAATTGATATTTATAAACATACCAAAGTAAACTTATAAATGCATATTTATACGAAATTACAACTATTTAATCTCAGTTTCAAACTGCAAGAGGGCTACTGTGGATTCAATGAAAGAGAAGAATGAGCTGCGTAAATGCTGGGTTGCTGTGGTTTTTTTGTTGGTCTTGGGGAGAAGAGTACTCTTTTACACTCCTGATAATTCTGATTCAATTTAAAAAGAAAATAAATCGCCTTTTTCCCTTCTGGTTTCTTTTCTTGAAATGCTCCCCTAAGAAGGCAAAGATACTGGCACCTCACCACACGTCCATAGTCTTCTGAACTTGCTGTAACTACCAATACTTCATTAATGTCTGTAATCTTCATAGCTTGCTTTCTGACATCTTTATCTATTGTTTTTCTTTTCCAACATCACTACAGTAGCCCTAACCTCCTGGTTTCTACTTTTCTTTTTGAAGAATTCTGCTACTCTCATATTCCTGGCATGCTTTAGCTTTTTCATTTATCTGGCATCGTCTTTAGCTCAAAAGCACTCTGTTGCTGAGAACATTTGTCTAAATGAAACTGTGTAACTCAGGTAATGTCCTTGAGAAATATCAAATCCCTACACTGCTAGACCTAACTAAAATTACCTCTTGCTAAATTCAGGAGTTTAGGTAGAGAGAGAATTTTAACTTTGAGTCGTAGTTGCTATTTTTTAAACCTAATGATCAAGCTCTAAATTTGATATAAAATATTTGAAACTGTTTCACCCTGGCTGGTGTGGCTCAGTGGATTGAGTGCTGGCCTGTGAAGCAAAGAGTCACTGGTTCAATTCCCAGTCAGGGCACATGCCTGGGTTGTGGGCCAGATCTTCAGTAGAAGGCATGTGAGAGGCAACCACACATTGATGTTTCTCTCCCTCTCTTTCTCCTTCCTTTTGACTCTCTAAAAATTAATAAATAAATTAAATATTTGAAACTGTTTGCTTTTAAACAAAGTACTGCAGTGGGCATTTCAGCAAATAGTGAAAGCAATCCAAAATGCAATGGCCCTCCCACAATACCAGTATAATTTTGCCATTAACTATGAATGCTTCACATGTCAAACTTCCTTTGTCAGAAAAAATCCCATGATTACAAGGTTAGCTATCTCCTTGGGCACTGGA
>PVKM010001606.1:0-23147 GCA_004027735.1 Carollia perspicillata
CAGATATTCTATTACCACAAATTCCCTTGTGTTATCCTTTACTAGTCACAGTCTTCCCTCAACTCTAGCCCATAGTAACCCCTGGTGTGATTTTATTGCAATGATTTTGTCACTTTGAGAATATCTATGAATGGAATTATATAGTAACCTTTTGAGATTGTCTTTTTTCTCTCAGCATAATGTCCTTGGATATCTGTTACATGAGAACTCTAGATGTACTGTAGATACAAGTCATTTGTGGAATATGTGATCTTCGGTCTGTAGCTTGTCTTTTTGTTCTCTTTAAAAGTGTCTTTCAGGGAGTAAAAGACAGAAAACTGTACTTGAATAACAATTAAAATTAAAAAATGGAAAAAAACAAAAGTGTCTTTCTCAGGGCAAATGTTTTAATTGTAATAAATGACTCCAACTTATCATCTTCTTTTTTCTGTAATAGATTATGCTTGTGGTGACTTTCAGTGTCATGTAAAAGAACTGTTTGCTCAACTCCAAGTCAAAAAAGTTCTCCCATGGGTTTTCCCCCCAAATTATGGTTTTACAATTTACATTTAGATCTATAATCAATTTTGAGCTAATTTCTATATGATGCATGACTTTAGGGAGAGGTTCTTTATTAATCTATCAATGTATCCAAGTATTTCAACAGCATGGTTTAAAAGACTGTCTTTGCTCCATTGAATTGCCTTTGAGCCTTTGTCAAAACTCAGTTGGTTGTAAGTGTGTGGATATAGTTGTGGACTTTTGGATTTTCATAGATCTATAGCAATGCTACACTGTTTACTGCCTGAAGTACTGGAGCTTTACAGTACACTTAAAATTGATTGCTGTGATTCCTCTAATTTTATTCTTTTTTTTTTTTCAAAATTGTTTTGGTTATTTTGGGTCTTTTGAATTTCCACAGGAATTTTACAATTTAGCTTGTCTTTGTGTCCAGTTTGGGGGCATTAACATCTGCATTATGTTGAGTCTTCATGCATTCTGAAGCTCAGGTGTTAGCTACATGAACATTTACAACTCATGTTCTTTCTTGGTGGATTATGTAACATCTCTATCCTTGAAAATTATTTTTTTCCCAGTGTTCTACTTTTTTCTAATGTTCATATAGCCACTCCAGTTTTCTTCTGATTAGTGGTTTGCCTGGTGTGTTTTCTATCGTTTAATTTTCACATATTTGTGAATTTCAAAAATTTCTTTGGGTTATTGATTTCTAATTTCATTTCATTATGGTCACAATATCCTTTGTATCATTTCATGTCTTTTGAATTTATTTTAAATTGTTTTATGGCCTTTTAATCGATTGTGGAGAATGTTCCATGGGTACTTGAGAAGAATGTATATTCTGGTTTGGGAAGGAACATTCTATGTTAGGCCTAGTTGTTTCATAGTGTTGTCATGTCTTCTGTTTCTTGCTGATCTTTTGTCTAGTTGTGCTATACACTATTGAAAGTGGGGTATTAAACTCGCTATCTATTATAGTTGAATTGTCTATTTCTTTAATTCTGTCAGTTTTTGGTTCATGTATCTTGGAGCTCTTTTATTAGATGCAGATATGAGTGTAAGTGTTTTATCTTGATGAATTAACACTTTAACATTATGAAATGCCCTTTGTCTCTAGAAACAATTGTCTAATATTAATATAGCCAATCCACCTCTCTTTTGGTTACTGTTTTTATGGTGTATCTATATGTTTTTTATATCTTTTCATTTTAACATATTAGTATTTCAGAATCTAAAGTGTATCTCTTGGAGACAAAATATACTTGGGTTATTTTTTCTATGTATTCTCTCAATCTCTGCCTTTTAACTGTAGAGTTTAATAATTCTCATTTAATGTAATTATTGACAAGGCAGGATTTACATTTGCCATTTTACTATTAGTTTTATATGCATTGTGTCTTTTTCCACTATTCCTCCATTTCTGCCTTCTTTTGTTTTAAATATATATTTTCTACTGTGCCATTTTAATTCCCTTGTGATTTCTTCTGCTATACATATTTTTTAGTTGTTTTCTTAGTGCTTGTCCTTGGGATTGCTATTATCTTCTTAATTTATGACAATCTAGTTCAGATTAATACCAACTAGAAATAATATATAAAAACTTGAATCTGTTTCTTCCTCTCCTTTATACTCTTGTTGTCACAATTATGTACTTACACATTGTGTTCCCATAAATAGAGATTTACAATTTTTGCTTTATGTAATTGACTTTTAAGGAAGGTAGGAGAAAAAGAATTATAAACAAAACTGCAGTTATACTCTCTTTTATAGTGGATTAGAGTCACTGTCTAGTATCCTTTCATTTTAGCCTAAAGAATTTCCCTTAGTATTACTTGTTGTGAAGTTCTACTAGTGACAGATTCCCTTAGTTTTTGTTTATCTGGGACTATATTTAATTTATCCTTCCTTAAAAAAATAATGTGGAATTCAAAGACCACAAAATTAAGCATTTTAAAGTGAATAATTCACGAAAATGAATATCTCATCTTCTCTTACAACTACCATCATTACTTCATTTATTTATTTTTAATTAAGTGTATTTTATTGATTATGCTACTACAGTTGTCCCATTTTTCTCCTTTGTCCACCTCCACCCAGTACCCTCATTCCTTTCAGCAATCCCCACACTTAGTTCATGTCCATGGGTTGTACATATAAGTTCTTTGGCTTCTCCATTTCCTGTACTATTCTTAACGTCTTCCTGTCTATTTTGTACCTACCAATTATGCTCCTTCTTTTAGTAATGTCTTTTTCTTTTTCTTTTTTATTGTTTATGTACAATTGTCTCCATTTATCACCACCATTTTCCCCCACCCCCATCTCCCAGCATCAATTGGCTTTGTCCATGGTTCCTTTATACATGTTCCTTGTATACCTTGATTCTTTGAACTTATTTAAAATAGTTGATTCAAAGTCTTTATCCATTTATTCCAATGTCTGTATGTCCTCAGGAAGTTTCTATTGATTGCTTTTTTTCACTTGTATGTGGGCTACACTTCTTTGTTTCTTTGAATTTCTTGTGGTTTTTTTGTTGTTGTTGTTGTTGAAAACTGTACATTTAAAATATTAAAACACGGTAGCTCTGGAATTCAGATTCTTTCTTTTCCCCAGTGTTTGTTTGTGTTTTCATTATATTTGTTTGTTTAGTGAGTTTTCTGAGTTAGTTCTGTAAAGTCTTATTCTTTGCTGTGTGTAGCCACTGAAATCTCTCTTTTCTCAGCTTATCGATTAGCTAATGATGGGACAGAGATTTTTTTTAAATGCCTGGAACCAACAGATTTTGCAGTCTTTGCTGGGGTTCTGTGTATATGTGCTTGGGCATGCCTCCCATACTCAGACAGGAAGTTAACAACTCTGCCTTAGCCATCACTTCTTGCCTGCACAAAGCATCAAGGTTAACTGTAAGTAAGATCTTAGTGAATTCTCAGGTCTCTCTTGAGTGTGAACACAGCCCTACATATGTGCATAACCATCTACATTCCTAGGAATATATCTAGTATTTTCAAAGCCCCTATGGATAGGTCTTCCCTTTTTCTTCCTTGTAAGCTTTTTGTGTAGTCTATTTTTTGCTGCAACTGTCACCTATCACATCAGGCAGTCACAAAGTTAACACAATTGTCAGTGATTTTCTTTGACATCCCTCCCCCTGGAAAATGCCTCTACACAGAGATCACTTCAAAACAGGTCAAATACAGAGAGCTTTGTAATTTGAGTCTTCTCAGGAACCTCCAGACTGTTCAAATTAGAACGAATCTTTGGGTTTGAAAGAGCTCAAGTTCCATTCAGCTCCTTTAGGAATACAATCTATTATTTTTAAAGGCTACTGCAGAGCTGGAGAGCAAGAGATATGAGTAGATTTAGAGCAAGTTAAATTGTGACAAAGTTCACTATTCTCATCAAGATTCAGTCCTGACTTCCAGTCAAAATGGTGGCGTAGGTAAAAACACCTCACATCCTTGCACAACCAGAACAAAAAGTATAACTAGACTGAAAAACAAATATCACCCAGAATCATTAGAAAATTGAGCTATGTGGAAGTCCAACGACAAAGGAATTAAAGAAGTCACATTCATCCAGATGGATAGGAGAGATGGAGGTATAGACACATGGAATGGGCAGTCCTATACCCACATGTGGTGGATAAAAATCAGGAAGATTTTATACCTTGGGAGTGAGGGATCCAAGGCCCACACCAGACCGCCCAGCCCAGAGTTCCAGTGCAAGGAAGATAATTCCCTATAACTTCTGGCTGTAAAAAACAGTGGGAATTGGGGTGGTGGAAGAAACTTTGGGAATCTCAGGAGTCTCTTCTTAAGGGTCCCACAATGGACTTAGGGCTTATATAGACACACTCCTTCTAGGCTCCAGCACTGGGGCAGCAGCTTGAAGGGCACCAGTGACATATGGGGAGAAAATGAAGTGTCTGCAATTAGGACAAGTGCCAGGAGAGAGCATCCTCTTCGACAAAACTCCAGAGGCCAGGAAGTGGCATTGTGCCTTTTCTGAGCCTTCCCTCATACAGTGTCACAGAGTGGTGACACCGTATTGGACACTCTATGAACTTGGTTCACAAGATTTCCCTGCCCTGGTGATTATTTAAGGCTCTGCCTTATCCAACTTACTGGTGCACTTTTCTACACTAGGCTACACAACTAAGATGGAGTCAAAGGAATTCTACTAATACATAGAAACAAACAGAGGGACACTGCCAAGATGAGAAGATAAATAAATATGGCCCAAATGAAAGAATAGAATAGAACTCGAGAAAAAAATAAACAAAATGTAGATAAGAAATCTATCACACGCAGAGCTCAAAACACTGATTATTAGGATGCTCAAGGAACTCACTGGTTACTTCAATAATATAAAACATACCCAGGCAGAACTAAGGTTACACTAAGTGAAATGAAGAAAACTTTACAGGGAACCAACAGTGGAGGGGATGAAGCTGAGAATCAAATCAATGATTTGGAACATAAGGGAAAAGAAAGAACATTCTATTATAACAGCAAGAAGAGAAAAAGAATCCCCAAACAAGGACAGATTAAGTAGCCAATGGGAGAACTTCAAATGTACCAGCATTTAAATCATAGGGATGTCAGAAGAAGAGGAACAACAAGAAATTGAAAATGTATTGGAAAAATAATGAAAGAAAACTTCCCTAATGTGGCCAAAGAAATAGACCTAGAAGTTTAGGAAGCACAGAGAGTCCTAAGCCAGTTGGACCCAAAGAGGACCACACCAAGACACATCATAATTAAAGTGCAAAGGGTTAAAGATAAAGAGAGAATCTTAAAAGCAGCAAGAGAAAAGCAGAAAGTTACCTTGGGATGAGTTCCTGTAAGACTATCAGCTGATTCCTCAAAAGAAACTTTGCAGGCTAGGAGGGCAGATAAAGTGCTTCCCAGACAAGGTAAAGCTAAAGGAGTTCATTATCATCAAATGATTATTGTATGAAATGTAAAAGGGACTTATTTAAGAAAAATAATATGACAACTATGAACATTAAAATGGCAATAAATTCACAACTATCAACAATTGAATCTAAGAAACAAACTAAGCAAACAAGCAAAACAGAAACAGAATGATAGATATGGAGCTCATTTTGAGGGTAATTAGTTTGGAGGGGAAAGGGGTGAATGGGGGAAAAGTTGCAGGAATTAAGTACAAACTGGTAAGTACAGAATAGACAGGGGCTGTTAAGAACAGTATAGGAAATGGAGAAACCAAAGAACATATGTATGATCTATGGACATGAACTAAGGGGAGGTGGATTGCTGGAGGTGATGGTGGTACCAAGTGGAGGTGGGAAAGGTGGAAAATTGGGACAATTAAAATATCATAATGAACAAAATATATTTTAAAAGATTCAGTTCTTTTCAAAAAGTAAGTGGTCTCTGAGTTTCTACAAGCCTTTGGTTCATTTCCAAAGTTCTGATTCTCGCATTTTGGTTAGTTTTTTAATTGCATTTATGGAAAAGAAAATGTTCAGAAGTTCCTACCATGCTGTTTTTGCTATCATCACTCTTCAGATTCTTATGTTTAATGCACCTACATAATTGTATATGAAATGTATGTCTTATAGACAGATTATAGTTTATAATCTTTGTTGCAGTTGCATTTCTAAACCATTTATTATTTAAAATCATTATTGATATGTTTGGGTCTAAATCTATCATTTTATTGTTTTCTGTTTATTTTTCCTTATGTTTCTCATTTTTCTCCTTTCCAGATTCCTTTAGGTTCTTTGAACATTTTTTTATTTTATTGTAATTTATTTTTTACTGTATCTCTTTGTGTACATTTCTTTAGTGGTAGCTCTATGCATACTTCACTTGTCACACCCTTCTTACAGTCTGTGTATTCATTTTAACCTGAATGTAGCAATCTTCCACCATGTAGATCTCTTTTCTATCCCTATTTATTTTGTAGTTGCCTAATCCAAATAAAATGGAAATGCCAGTTAACATTGTTGTGATATTTTCTTTTAGTGTAAAGTGTATTTTTTTAAAAACTCAAGAGTAGAATAATAGTTTACTTTATTTACCTGGATATTTAATTTTTCTGGTTCTCTTCGATCAGTCCTCATTTTCCAATTTTCCTTCTGGTATTATTTTCCTTTCATACAGTTCTAGAAATTCCATGGCTATAACTTCTCTTAGTTTTTATTACCTGAGAATACTTTTATTTCATCTTCATATTGGAAAGATAATTGTACTGGCTACACAATTCTGGGTTGATAGTTGTTTTCTTTCACCACATTAAACATGTGCTGCTTCTTCCTTGTCTCAGTTTTTTCCTCATGAGCAACCCACAGTCATTGAAAGTGTTGTTGTTCCAGTGTATGCAATTTGTTAGTTTTCTCTAGCCATTTTCGAGGTTTTTTCTTTTTCCTTTAGTCTTCAACATTTTGAGTATATGACTCTGTGTGGATTTCTTTGAGTTTACCCAGTTTGAAGTTTGGTGAACTTCTTCCTTGAATCTGTAGATTTATGTGTTTTTCCAAATTTCGGAGACTTTAGCTTTTATTTATTTAAGTGCATTTTTCTGCCCCGTACTCTTCCTCCTCTTTTGGAGGACTCTGATGACACAGATATTATACTTTAAAAAAATTATTAATCAGATCTCTGAAGTTCTGTTCATTTCCTTTTTCCAGTCTTTTTCCTGTCTGTTATTCATGTTGGAGAATTTCTATTGCTTTATTTTTAAGTTTACTGAACCCTCCTCTGACATATCCATGTTGCCATTGACTGATCTAGTAAGTTTTATTTTCGTTATTGTATTGGTCACACCTAAAATTTTGATTCAGTTCCTCATTTATAAATTCTGTTTCTTTGCAGGAACATCCTATTTTTCCATTACTTTCAAAAGTGTTTGCTCTAATTTGTTGAATAATTTTTTATAATAGCTATTTACCTGTTTGTCCAATAACTCTATTATCTGTGTCATCTCAGTTAGAGACTATTGCTTATGCTCATGTGAGTTGAGATTCATGTTTCGTTTTTTAGTTCTTTGTCTACCAAGAAATTTTGAGCCATATCCTGGACATTTTGTACTATTAGGTGCTGGGTCTTGTTTATATCTATGGTAATTAGGTTAATTTTCTGAAAACGCTTCAAAGTTCTGCATGTGTTAATAATGCAGTCCTTTAGAAAGGCAAAAAATGCATAGTATCTGTAGTTACTTGCTTACTGGGTCAAGTGATGCCGATTAAAGATGAAGCTTAAATCAGACCAAAGAAATCTATTTCAACAAAATGATTTGAGTTTCAGTGAAAACTTTAATATTATTACATTTGCTTTATTATTGCTGTTATTTTTAATCCTCACCTGAGGGTATGTTTATTAATGTGAGGGAAGGAACGAGGGAGGGAAGGAGTTGGGGAGAGAGAGAGAGAGGGAAGGGGAGAGATGTCATAGAGAAACATCAGCTGGTTGCCTCCTGTATGTGCCCTAAATGGGGATCAAACCCACAACCTTTTGGTGTATGGGATGATGCTCCCATACTGAGCCACCTGGCCAGTGGTATAATGTTTATTTTTTTAAAGATAAGTTGGAAAACACAAAATTACAGGATCATAAAATGTTAAATATTTCTTTGGCATCTGCTCACTATTTGTCTGGCACTGTTTTCAGGTCCATGATGAATATAAATATGAATAATACCTATACTAGGAGGGATAAATAGTATTACCTTTGTTCTATAGGTGGAGAGCTGAAACACAGAGAATTTTTTAGCCAGTAAGTGGTAGAATTTGGTCTCGTCCTCAGGCCTTCTGACTCTAAAGTATTTGTGACTGTGAACTCCCAGTTGCCCCTTTTTTTTAAAAATTTTACTTGTTATTCAAGTACAGTTTTCTGTCTTTGACTCCCATCTGATTCCACCCCTCCCAGTGCTCCCACCTCCACCCCTCTTAGTTTTTGTCCATGTGTCCTTTATACTTGTTCCTGTTATCCCTTCCCTTTTTCCCCTGAAATTCCCTCCCCTCTCCTCTCTGGTTACTGTCATCCTGTTTTCTATTTCAATGTCTTTGGTTATATTTTGCTTGCTTGTTTGTTTTGTTGCTTAGGTTCCTGTTAAAGGTGAGATCATATGGTATTTGTCTTTGACCACCTGGCTTATTTCACTTAGCATAATGCTTTCCAGTTCCATCCATGCTGTTGCATAGGGTACGAGCTCCTTCTTTCTTTCTGCCACATAGAATTCCATTGTGTATATGTACCATAGTTTTTTGATCCACTCATTTACTGATGGGCATCTAGGTTGTTTCCAACACTTGGCTATTGTAAATTGTGCTGCTATGAACATTGGGGTGCATAGGTTCTTTTGGACTGGTGTTTCAGGGTTCTTGGGATATAATCCTAGCAGTGGAATTGCTGGGTCAAAAACAAGATCCATTTTCAGTTTTCTGAGAAAATTCCATACTGTTTTCCATAGTGGTTGTACCAGTCTGCAATCCCACCAACAGTGAACTAGGGTCCCCTTTTCTCCACAACCTCTCCAACACTTGTTGTTTGTTGCTTTGTTTATGATGGCCATCCTTACCGGTGTAAAGTGGTATCTCATTGTGGTTTTAATTTGCATTTCTCTGGTGGCTAGCGATAGTGAGCATCTTTTCATGTGTCTCTGAATCCTCTGTATGTCCTCCTTGGAGAAATGCCTGTCCAAGTCCTTTGCCCATTTTTAATTGGGTTGCTTATCTTCTTGGAGTGGAGTCGTGTAAGTTCTTAGTATATTTTGGAGATTAAACCTTTGTCTGAGGTATCATTGGCAAATATGTTTTCCCATATATTGGTTCTGTTTTTATTTTAATGCTGTTTTCTTTAGCTGTGCAAAAGCTTTTTATTGTAATGAGATCCCATTTGTTTATTCTTTCCTTTATATCCCTTGCTCTGGGGGACATATCAGTAAATATGTTGCTGCGTGAGATATCTGAGATTTTCCTGCTTACGTTTTCCTTTAGGACTTTAATGGTGTTATGGCTTATATTTAAGGCTTTTTGTCCACATTGAATTTATTTCTGTGTATGGTGTAAGTTGATGCTCGAGTTTCATTTTTTTTGCATGTAGCTGTCCAGTTCTCCCAACACCATTTGTTGAAGAGCCTATTTTTACTCTATTTTATGGTGTTGCCCCCTTTGTCGAATATTAACTGACTGTAGTGACTTGAGTTTATTTCTGGGCTCTCTGTTCTGTTCCATTGGTCTATGTGCCTGTTTTTATGCCAGTACCAGGCTGTTTTGATTACAGTGGCCTTGTAATACAGTTTGGTATCAGGTATTGTGATCCCTCCCACATTGTTTTTCTTCCTCAAAATTGCAGCTGCTATTCAGGGTCGTTTATGGTTCCATATAAACTTTTGAAGTGTTTGTTCTATGCCTGTGAAATATGCCATTGGTACTTTGATAGGTATTGCATTGAATCTGTATATTGCTTGGGTACTATGGGCATTTTGATGATGTTAATTCTTCCAATCCATGAACACGGTATATGTTTCCATTTGTTTGTGTATTCCTTGATTTCATTCTTCATTGTTGTGTAGTTTTCTGCGTACAGGTCTTTTATCTCCTTGGTTAGGTTTATTCCTAGATATTTTATTTTTCTTTTTGCTATATCGAATGGGATTTTTTTCTTGATTTCTGCTTTTGCTGTTTCATTGTTGGTATACAAAAATGCCTTTGATTTCTGGATATTGACTTTGTATCCTGCTCTTTTGCCAAATTCATTTATTAGGTTGAGCAGTTTTTGGGTAGAGTCTATGGGATTTTCCATGTACACTATCATATCATCTGCTAACAGTGACAGTTTTGTTTCCTCCTTTCCGATTTGGATGCCTTTTATTTCCTTTTCTTGTCTGATTGCTGTGGCTAGAACTTCCAAAACTATACTGAATAGAAGTGGTGAAAGTGGACAACCTTGTCTTGTTCCTGATCTTAGTGGAAAAGCTTTTAGTTTTTGTCCATTGAGTATGATGTTGGCTCTAGGTCTCTCATATATGGCCTTTATTATGTTGAGGAATGCTCCCTTAATTCCCACTTTGCTGAATGTTTTTATCATAAATGGGTGCTGTACCTTGTCAAATGCTTTTTCTGCATCTATTGATATGATCATGTGATTTTTGTCTTTGCTTTTGTTTATGTGATGTATTACATTTACTGATTTGTGAATGTTGAACCATCGTTGCATCCCTGGGATGAATCCCACTTGGTCATGGTGTATGATCTTTTTAATGTATTGTTGGATGTGTTTTGCCAATATTTTGTTGAGGATTTTAGCATCTGTTCATCAGCAATATTGGCCTGAAGTTTTCTTTCTTTGTTGTGTCTTTATCTGGTGTTGGGATTAGGATGATGCTGGCTTCATAGAAGGAGTTTGGGAGTCTTCCATCACTTTGGATTTTTTGGAATAGTCTGTGAAGGATAGGGGTTAGTTCTTGCTTAAATTCTCTATGGAATTCTCCTGTGAACCCATCTGGTCCAGGGCTTTTGTGTGTCGGGAGTTTCTTGATCACTGCTTCAATTTTATCTGCTGTTATTGGTCTGTTCAGGCTTTCTGCTTCTTCTTCATTGAGTTTTGGAAGATTATATTTTTCTAGAAATTTGTCCATTTCACCTAGGTTTTCAAATTTCTTGGCATATAGCTCCTCATAGTAATTTCCTACAATCCTTTGTATTTCTGTGGTGTCAGTTGTAATCTCTCCTCTTTCATTTCTGATTGTGTTTATTTGGGTCCTCTCTCTTTTTTTCTTGATGAGCCTGCTTAAAGGCTTGTTGATTTTGTTTATCTTTTAAAAAAAACCAGCTCCTGGATTCATTGATCCTTAGAATTGTGCTTTTGGTCTCTATGTCATTTAATTCTGCTCCGATCTTGGTTATTTCCTTCCTTCTACTAGCTCTGTGCTGTCTTTGTTGTTGTTCCTCGAGTTCTTGTAGGCGTATGGTTAGGTTGTTTGGTCGAAATGTTTCTGTCTTTTTTAGGTAGGCCTGTATTGCTACGAACTTCCCTCTCAGGACTGGCTTTGCTGTGTCCCATAAATTTTGGGTGTCGTAAGTTCATTTTCATTTGTTTCCAGAAACTTTTTGATTTCTTCCCTAATTTCATTCTTGACCCATTCATTCATTGTTTAATAGCATGCTATTCAGTCTCCATGATTTTGAGTGTTTTGGGTTTTTTCCCTCGGGGTCGGTTTCTAATTTCAGTCCCTTGTGGTCAGAGAAAATGCTTGGTATGATTTCAATTTTCTTGAATTTGTTGAGGCTTGTTTTGTGTCCTATCATGTGGTCTATCTTTGAAAATGTTTCATGTGCATTTGAATAGAATGTGTGTTTAGCTTCTTTGGGATGAAGGGCTCTATATATATCAGTTATGTCTATTTCATCTAGAGCGTTGTTCAATGCCGCAATATCTTTGTTGATATTTTGTTTGGAAGATCTGTCCATTTTTGACAGTGGGGTGTTAAATTCCCCTACTATAATTGTGTTGCTGTCAATATCCTTCTTGAAGTCCTCTAAGATTTTCTTTATGTATTTGGGTGCTCCTATGTTGGGTGCATATATATTTACTATGTTTATGTCTTCTTGGTGGAATCTTCCCTTGAGTATTATGAAGTGACCTTCTGGGTCTCTCTTTATAGCTCTTTTTTTGAAGTCTATTTTGTCTGATATGAGTACTGCTACCCCGGCTTTCTTTTCTTGTCCATTTGCTTGGAAATTTGTTTCAAGCCCTTCACTTTCAGTCTGTGTATGTTTTTTGTCCTCAGGTGGGTCTCTTGTAGGCAGTATATGTATGGGTCATGCTTTCTTATCCATTCGGCTATTCTGTGTCTTTTGATTGGAGCATTTAATCCATTCACATTTAACGTTATTATGGATAGGGACTTATTCATCACCATTTCTGTACCTATGTTCCTCTCTGTCTCTCTCTTTTCCTTCCTTTCCTTAGAGAATTCCCTTTAGCATCTCTTGCAGTGCTGGACTGGTGGATGTGTATTCTTTTAGACTTCTTTTGTCTTGGAAGCTCTTTATTTGGCCTTCTATCTTGATTGAGAGCCTTGCTGGGTAAAGCAGCCTAGGTTGCAGGCCTCTGGTTCTCATTACTTGGAATATTTCTTGCCATTCTTTTCTGGCTTGGAGTGTTTCCATTTCAAGTATATAATTTAAGACAAAAGGAAGGAAATGCTTCAGCAGAGAGATAAGGAAACTATCCATTCCACTACAATTTGAACGGAACGTTCTGTGTGTTAACATTCCAAGTGGTAAATACAATTGACTACATAAAGATTGTGACATTGTTGCTCTTCATTTATTTGGGCCAGTTAAGAACAGGCCAGGATTATGCAGAACTAAAATATGAATACAGTCACTGGCACTTAATGATGGTGATATGTTCTTAGAAATGCACTGTTAACTGATTTCTTTGTTGTGCAAACACCATAGAATATATTTACACAAACTAGATGGTATGTCCTACTACTGTAATTTACGTGCTGTACTTTTATACAACTGGCAGTGCAGTAGATTTGTTACAATAGCATCACTACAAACATATGAATAATGCATTGTGCTGTGATGTTTTGACAGCTATGATGTCACTAGGCAATAGAAAATTTTTAGCTTCATTATAATCTTATAGGACCACCATTATACACATGGTCCATCACTGACTGGAAATGTTATGTGTAGCATGACTATAATTGGCTATAGTCTTTACCAAACCTTTTTTTCCTGCGTGCAAAGTGAGAAAGTTTATTAGTCAAATGGAGTACACATCTTCCTAGCTGGTGATAGTGTGTATACATTTATATTTACAAAATAAGCTATTTTGAGGTTATCATTGGTGTTAAAATGATTCTGTTGAAAATACTTCTAAATAGTTGTGTGGCTAGAAAGATCTCTTTGTATGCACATGAACACTTTTGTCCTTTGGTTGTTAGGCACAGCCCTGTTTGCAGGACTTAAAGAAGTGTGTTGAGATCTCACTATGTGGTAGTGGTTGGACTAACTCCCTGGAGTATGTTCTCCCAGTCATATCTTTGAACACAGTAAGTTTGAGATCCTAGTGTCAGAGTTCCGAATCACATTCCTGTACTGTCTTCCACCTACCATCTAAGTAGTTGTCCAGTTGCCTTTTGCTCAGCTCTTTGTAGCCGCAGGGTACCTTCAAAAGGCCTTGTCAGCTGGATGTCATTACCCTCTTTGCTGCTAGTTGAGGACAGCTGATATGTTCTTTCTGTGAGAGAAAGTATAAGAGAGTATCATGTTCAAGCTAGGCACCCTAATTAATGATTTTTTTGTATGTCCTTACTCCATTGGCTCCACCCAAACACGACTCCACTGCCTGTTCCTACTTCTGTCTTAGCTTTTTAGCTTCCTGACTTTCTAATAGTGCTATCTACTAGATGGTCTACCTGCCAGGCCCACCACCCATCTGGTGACTCCCATTTTACTGCTGCTCAAATACTCAAATCCTGGCATGACATTTTGTGGAAAACAAGACATCATATTTCTGATTAATTCACTCTAGGTTGAACTGCCTGTTTCTGTTACCCATAGCTAAACTGCATCATCTGGCGTTATAATCCATAATATTGCACTCATTTTTAGGAACAGTGCATTAGCAACACAGCTTGAAAATCACGTCAAAATTCGCTGTATGGGTATGGGTCTTATGCTATTCTTTACATTCTTGTAACAACTTCCATTTTTGTCTTTAGTATTGGGACACATTTCTCTTCAGTTAGATATATCATTATGCTGATATTGGTAACAAAAATGGCTTAAAGAAACAAGGTTTCCATGTTTAATTTCTAAGCATTCCCTGTTCAGGGATCTAAGTTGCCTTTGGCTGCCTACATTGTATATGGGATTGTACATTTCTGTTGTGATTAGCTATGAGACTGGAACTTGATTTCTCAGTGATCAGAGAGACAGTGAAGAAAATAGCTCAGGCTTAGATTGGACTGGAAGGACTGCAGGATGATAGACATAGTGGTAAGAGTAGATGATTTTTCTTTCTGGAAGTTTTATTAATTCTTTTGGGTCAATTACATGTCATTCATATGATACTATTTCTGCATTTTTTCTACTTTATTTTATGTTGTTTATTCTGTTAGAGTTGTCCCGTTTTTCTTCCTTTTTCCCCCCTCCACCCAGCCCACCTCTCCCACAGTCAATCCCCTCTCCATTGTCTTTTGAGCTATATACATCATGGATTTTTAATCCAGGCTCCACAACTGTGTATGACCTTGAGGAAGTTTACTTAATCTCACTGAACTAGTTTTTCTATCTTTAAACTGGAAGATCAAGTGGCATATGATGTATATATAACACAATGTTACTGTACCTGCCGCTGATGGACAGAGAGGCTAAATAACTTGCCCAACCTCACACTGCTAGTAAGTTGCAGGGCCCAGTCTAGAAACCCAAGTCACTTTGATTCCACGGACCCATGCTCTTTCTACTCTTTTTTTTTATAGTAATAGGGCATTTGAGCTGTTATTAGTTCAGAAGCTCAGGACTGGAAGGAATTCAGACATCATCTATTATACCACTGAGCAGATATTTGAATTCCCTTCACATATTTCACAAAAGCCCTCCCAAGTTTTCATCATGCTCTTCCTGAACACCTCTACTTTATCTATAATTTACCTAATCTCTGTTGAGTTTATACTCTGTGGCAAAAATAAAAATGGTTGTCATTGAAGGTGCTTAATCATGTATGTGTTATTCTGAGAGGACACACACAGTAGAAGAGATGTGGCTGTCAGGAAGATATGCAAGCAGAATAGGGACATAGTTTAATGAGGAGAAGCCCTAGCTTCTGTTTGTGTTGGGAGCAGTTTTAAAAAAGAATTGTCAGTAGAGAAAATCGCCACGGCAGTCTTCAGTCCAGCATTCCAAACTGATTTTTATCATAATTTGCCATATGTGGGTTTGCAGTTGTGGTGCACCAGTTTCAGAATGAACTGCTTTGACCTGTCCCCAGCTCCATTTTTGCTGAAATAAGGAATCTTCCCAGATTCCCACAGGATTGGGCAGCCTTTTATTGCCATAGTGGAGATAGCTATAACTGTATAGCTTTGCCAGAGTTTATGTGGCCTAACCACACTCAGCTTGTTAAGTTGTGGGGTTATTTGCTTTTTTTCAAATCTTTACTGGATGATATATATTTTTTAATTGATGAGAGAGAGAGAGAGTGAGAGAGAGGAGAGAGAGAATGTGAGAGAGAAACATTGGTTGCCTCCTGTACCCACCCCCACTGGGGATTGAACTCGCAACCTAAGTATGTGCCCTGATCAGACACCAAACCTACAACATTTTTGGTGTATGGGATGATGGTATGACCAACTGAACCACCCAGCCAGGGCAGAGTAATTTGCTTCTTAGTTTTCTGTAATACATATTACATTCTGAGGTGCAACCAGTCTATTTCACTGTTCGTTACCTGTTGTTCAATACCAACATCTATGCAATTCTGTGTGTTTGGTGATGGAGTTCTGGTTTAAATCCCCATCTCTTGGATTACACAGCTGAATCAGTGCTGTGAATTCTAGTAGTTAGACTAACTCTGGAGATTCCCAGCTGCTTTCAGAACAAGGTTGTGGGGGAGTCCTCCATTCTCAGCTCATTTCAATTCCATATCCTATCTGAGAATGCTACTCAGTCTTGTTTGATGTTGTAATTGTAAAGCACTTGGAATAATATTCTCCTTTGCTTTAATGTTATACATCCCTGTGCATGTTCTTCAGTAATTGAAAGGGATATCGGACAAATTTGATCTGTCTAGCTTTGACTTATGCTGTCCTTATCTTGGCCTTTGTGTCATTAAGAAAAAAATTGGTATTGATCTTGGACCATACCACTACATTGTGCTGCAATTTTTCTTCCTTGCTAGTGGAATATAAATCGATAAAAGGCAGCTGCTTTAGACGAGGGCCAGATATGGTGCTGTCATTTATATATTGTAAATCCAATGATAGCTGATCAAATCAGTGCCTCTCCTGTTCCAAAGTTGACATGATTGAATTGTCAATAAAAAAGATTTTACTGTAAGGGAAGGAGAGCTGACAGTGTAAATGTCTGAAAACCCAATGAAGTTCAATATAAAATGAAACAACGAACTAGAATATAATTTTATAATTTCCAATTGGGAAAAATATTTAGTGAATCATGGCTAAAATTGGAGATGATCATAGGAGGGGGAAGCAGAAATAAAAAACTGCTAACTTGCATTATAATTTTTTGAGAAATCTGAAATTCAAATTTGCAGATGCAAATTTTAGGAATTATGCATCATACTCACTGAGTTGTTTATTTACAGAAATGGTTCAAATACTCTCCACCTCCTCCCTCCTCCACTAATGTATTTTCCGGTGATAATACCCAGTTGTTGGGGGCGGGATAAGCATTCCTTCCCCAAGAGTCCTGCTGACTTCTAATAAGTGATTCAGGAGTAGATCTGGTAGCACATCACCCTGCATTCTTAAAGTCAACCAGTAGACCTCCAGTTTCACTTAATAGATCCTTAGAAGTAGCCATATTTATTTTGTAAAAAGACAAGCTATAAACAAGAAGCTGTAGAACTTTCTTAGAGAGATATACCTATCTCGGTATATGGTCATTGAAACTTAGCTTAGGAAACTAAGGTCTTATCTTACCCTTGAAAGCTGAAGAAGTCATGCCAGTTTTTCAAGAGACCTGGTTAACTGTTTGCAAATGTAAGAGCATGACATTTGTTTGTACGTTGAGAAGCATATCCAGTCCCATTGGGAGAGACCAGGCTGGGAACCGATAAGAGGATGCTGTTTTATTTAAAAGCTGCCAGAGACATATTTGTGTGACATTCTTGCCTCAGTAGTTGTGAATTCATGGGACCTGCTTAGGGCAGAATCAGCTTTGGAGAGATGCTTGGCTTCTGAATTTTCAGCATGAAAACTATATTCCGAGCTCTTTGGAATATTTCTGGAGGGCTTATTTTCCAAGTTTTCTAATGATCACGGGTTAAAATTATCTTATAAATTATAGCAACTACACGAAAATAAACTTGTGTTCTTGTGTCAGCACAAGGCACCTTATTGGAGAGGAGAGTAATCACCACTGTGCATCTTGGGAATGGTTGTTTTGACCTGGGCTAAGAAGAATCTTCTGTCCTGATTTTAGCTTCAGACAATTCAAATAAAATTTAACAGTATTCTCCGCCTTCTTGTTGAGGCACATTATACCACCAACCATCTTTTCCCTCCTCCTGTGCTATGCTCTTCTTGAGCTTCTCAGAACCACTTTGGCAGCTTGTTCTTTGTGTCATTCAATCAACTTCTTTCTTCTCTTTCCCTGACAGTGGAGTTCTCATAAAGTTCAATCTGTTGCCGTCAGGTTATTATCATTGCTACGATTTACTAAGAGCTTTTCAAGAGCCAGGGCCTATGCTGTTGAAATTATGTGTATTATTTCATTTAATACTAAAAAAAATCTCCATAAAGCTCAACCAAGTGAATCTGTAGAGAAGGGAAAAAGGGACCAAGAATATTCTAGATTTTTGGTTAACACCCAAGTCTTACTGGACAGGGAAAAGAGTCAGAGCCAAACAAAGAAATGGAAAAGTAGCAATCAGAAAGGAAAGTGGGAACGAGGCAGGGCAGGATCATGGAAGCAATGAGCATTTTATGTGATACCCACTCTGAGTGAGATTCCTTGATATGTACATCTCCATCCTCCATTTATTGCTTTTTCTTTGTACCAAAAGTTCTGTGTGTGGATTTTGGGGTGTCACTAGCCCGCTGAAGTGTGATGCAAAAGTTCATGTATATACATGTGTGCAGTTTGGGGGGAATGGGTTTGCAGATTTCATTAGGCACTCATAAATAAAGCAAAGGTATATCATCAGGTTCATGGCATTAACGCTACATTTCTCATTGTCCCCACAAAGTCAACATGTCTGAAACTTAATTTTACCTTTGTACCATCTCCTTGCAAAGTAGTTACTCTTCCCACCCCTTCCCTAACCTTTTGCTAGTATCATTTCTTCTCTCCAAGCAATCTTTTGCTTTCCCTTACACATCTAGTACATCACCATTGGCTTTAGAATTTGTTCTTTCACTATTAGTTTTCCCACCTACTCTTGGGACCTTTCCTCCTGGTATATGGGTTATTGAGGTTACTCTTAACTAGTATCCTTCCTTCTTAAGCTTCTCTGTTTCACAGTGATGACAGATTTATTTATGTATCTATTTGTTTATTTAATACAGTTATTTTAAAGATTTAATTAATTTATTTTTAGAGATGGGGGAAAGGAGGGAGAAAGCAAGGGAGGGGAACATCATGTGTGGTTGCCTCTTGCATGACCCCTACTGTGGACCTGGCCTGCAACCCAGGCATGTACCCCGACTGGGAGTCGAACCTATGACCCTTTGGTATGCAAGCCCGTGCTCAATCCACTAAGCCATACCAGCCAGGGCTCAGATTTATTTTTTAAAAAATTACTTTCACATAGAGCATGATATTTAAGAACAGTGTTTATGGGAAGTGTGATCAGACGTATCTGGGTTACAATCCTGATTTCTCCTTTTATTTGCTGTGTACCCTAGTCAAGTTGCTTAATATTTCTGATCCTCATTTTCCTCATTTTAAAATAAGAGTAATGCTGGTTCTAGTGCTACCTCCTAGGCTTGTTGTGAAGACTCAGTGATGTAATCCACATAAGGAAGTTAGCAGAGTACTAGCACTTTATAAACTTTCTGGAGAGAGCTATTATTTCCTACTGAAAAACATAAAATGTCTCCCTAATGCTTAACTCACAGCACATAAAATCTTCTATTTGCCTTTTCAGACCTACCAGAAAGTAGTCCCCACTGTTATTATCTGTCCAACCTTACCTTAGTCCCAGGAAGTGTATACATCAAGGCTATCTCTCCTAAATATGCTTTCACAATGTATACCTTACTCCCACCTCTGAATTTTTTGGTCATACTGTTTCCTCATCTTACAATGTCGGACCCCGTTCATTGAGCCTCCCTTCAAGCCCCAGCTCCTGTCTTCTCCTTGACAGTTGCAGTCCACACAGTTCTCACCATCTTCTAATTTCCCATATGCTTTCAAATCAGCTATACTGCCCAATTAGTACCTTATAATAACACCGTTATGCCTAGTCTGTGCCTTACTTATGGGTTTATAGTATTGTAAAATATGAAGCTGTTCCCTTGTTTACTGCTTGTTCACTGCTCATTTCATGTTTTTAATTCTTTTCCATTCAATCAAAGCCTCATGTAGATCAGGTCTTGCTATTATTATTCTCTTTCCCATGGCTTGTAGCAATTTCTAGTTATCATATAATTACTTGGTATATTAGTTGGTTTATTTGGTTGTTTTTATCAAACTGTCAAAGTTTGGAGGCAGAAGATAGATTATTAGAAATTTACTGCCATCACTTACTTTCTTTGACCTCAGGTATTTGAAGACTTAAAATCTAATGCTAAGCTGGGTGGCTTGGAGAAAGCCACTTTTCTTCTCTGGGCTTCTCATTTTTTCCTCATTCCTAGAACTATTTGGTTAAACAAGAGAGTTAAGCCAGAATTTTGTAAATCTCTTAATCCCTAACAACTGGGACTCTTGATAAAATTAAGAATCTGCTCCAAAAACATTACCCCGCTTTACTCTCTGTCTTTGCCCTGGCTCGCTTGGGTTTCGACAGAATGCAGCATCTCAAATAAGGCTTACGTTCTGTCCTTAATTGAAACTGTTTGTCTCTCCCCGTGAGCAGAAAAGCCTCAGTTTAGGAAACCACATCAGCATATTTCATTCCAGGGTGGGGAACTGTTTCTGACAAGGAGCCCTACAAAGTATGAATGCTTCAGAAGAAAAGGGAAAACTGAGTAAACAAATAATCCCTTTACTGAAGGAGGATGTGGGTTGAAAATCGTATTATAGAGGAGGTATCCTGGAGTGTCCTGGGTAACCAGCCAAAAATTTGATCTGGTTTCTCTTAGCATGGGGTAACTCACCACGCCAACTGACATATTTCTCCAGTGACCTCTACATCCAAAAATGTCCCCTAAAAGCACAGCTGTCTGTTCTCCATGCTCCAAGCCTTGTTGTTTGCCATAACGACTTGCAAGATGCCATTCTGCAGATGTTTCTTCAGCATTCCTCGACATAAGGGCGTATTAAGGTCTTTTATGTTTCTGAAATTTGTAAGATTGAATCCCGTCCTGCAGCTCAGGAGTTGCTTTTATATGGCACAGGCCATCCATGCTTGAGATGCCTGGGCATTCTGTAGCAGCATCTTAATGCTGCTCATCCATTTCTACCAAGTGCCCAGATCTTGGTCGACATTAAGTTTCAAGTTGTTTTCTCAGGATATTCTCATGAGCAACGTGGAAAGAAGAAACATTGACATGTCTTACAGGCTGTCTGTTGATGTGTGTTCTCTGCAACACTAGCTGCAAACCCTCACTAATTACGCAAACTCATTAGGAATATCACATGGGGTTCTTACATTTAATGGGAGGTTGTGCACCACACTTCTTTTATTCTGCATCAGAATTATTGACATGATGTTGACATTCACAGGCAGGTTGGTTTTCTAATGCTGGCCAGAGAATCCAAGTCTTTTTTTTTTTTTAATTTACTGACTTTACCTCTCCTTTCAGAAAACCTGAGAGTGTCATTAATACTTAATGCCACATATAGTGTTTCTACCAATAATACTTTCCCCAGAGGTTAGTCCTCAGAGTACATAGGACAGGGTAATTAGGTGTATTGATCTTTGCTACAGCCAGTGTTATCGGAATGGTGATCAACTTTATAAGTAAGATGTGGATATTTATTTTAGCTAAGGGTCTATGACAGGTCTTGTTTTTTGAACATTCTTTGCCCTAATGGAGGCATTGTGAAACAGCTACAAGAAGATCCTGCAGAGTTGAAGTCTCTCTTTTATAGGGCTGGTATTAGGAGACAAAATGAGTAGGTGCTAGCTAGGCCAAAAATGGGAAAATCGTAAACTTAAATAGATTTGGCCCATGGAGCAAATTTTATAAAGTGAAAAATGCTGTCAAGGAACTCCTACCTCTGCCATTTAAGTTGATAAGTGAATTCTCTGAAAGAGAGTTTTTCAGGTAAAATGTTCAGCATAGAACCCTTCTCAGGAGAGTCTTCCTGCATTTCACTGAGTCTCAAAGTGGGGTAAGAAATAGCTTAGCCTGTAGCTGGAGCTAACTCTTAACCAGGTGGCTTTGATAAAGGCATTGAAACTTAGAGAGGTAGATTAACATCTACCCAGAGACCCAGAGTCTGGGCATTGGGCAGGATTGTTTCCTGGATTGTCCGGTGTGTAATTCCTAGTCAAAGAATATGAGCTCGCTGAGCCAGAGGGAAGCTCACAGGGAGGCAGGACACACCTTGCATTTATTGCAAATAGTAGCCACCCTGAGCTATTTTTCTTTGGTTTCCCAAAGAAGGATTGTTTTTGTTTTGTTTTGTTTTTAAAGCGGAAATTCAACAATACAGAAGCAGTAGGTTCAGTTTTTTCTTTTTCTTTAATGGGGGTGGGGGTGGGGATAGAGACAAAACTATCAGGTGCATACAAACCAAGTAGGCAAGAGTCCAGTTATATGAGAAATGCCTTACCAAAACCTGAGTCATATTCCAGGAAGTGAGATCAGTTCAAAGTCAATCTAGGAAGTTCGGGACTGAGGTCTCTCTTTATCTTCTTGACTCCAATGTCCACCCCCATTCCCAATTTTTCATACGGCTTATGGAAGTCATGGCACTGCTTTCCAAACACATCTGTATATCTGTAAACATAGCCTGAGTCAACTATTCATTTCAGTGAAAATATTAACAACATTTTATTTGTCTGATGGCTTAGAAATAAAAAAAAAGTGGATTCTTCTGGATGGAGTGGTGTAGTTTTGAGATTAGATTTGTCTCTCAGGTGCCTCTTCACCAGAAATATCTAAATATTTTGGTTTCATGAAGTCCATTACATATATTCATATGTATTTCTAGCTTAAAAAACAATGGAAATACTCAGATTTCAATGAAAGTTCAATAAGATTTTATTGAAATAATATAAATGCTTGTTGCAATTTTGGAAAATGACATCACTTTGGGTCTTTACAGGAGCTTGCTATAGCCTTTTTTTTTAATCCAGAAAAGGGAGATTGGAATCTTTAATTACTATTTCTACCAAAATCTCTTTTCCTTATTTGGTTTTCAATGGAAACTTTTATGTAAAATACACATTTTCACTAGATCTTGATACTTGATGAAGCATTTTCTTCAAGTACATTGAAAATTAAAGAAGTTATTTAGGCCTGAAATTCTCAAGACAACTTTAAACTACCATTCTAAACTCTGTTATTAATCAAGTGGGAACTGTTTGTGGATACTTGAGGGAAGATTTTGGCTGACATGAGAAGCTATGTTGATTTTTGTGACTTTGAAATGATCACTTTTTAGAATTAGACCTTTTTCTCTCAATTTAACTTATGCGCTTTTATCTATATTATATGTAAATGATGTTTGATGATAACAGGGAGTGAGTTGCATTTATGCAGCAACATCAGTACCCATTAAGCAGATTAGAAATAACTGTCTCTAGATATGTAATAGACAGTTAAAATGGTCTCCTGAGAGTTGAAATTATATAAAAGAATTT